>CAIGRH010220215.1:0-12395 GCA_903798295.1 Fraxinus nigra | reverse complement strand
ATCAACGATCGTAAGAGCGATATCGTTTATTAATATTTAATTATATAATATTAAAATTTATTCAATATATATGTAAATGCACTAAAAAGTAAAAATTATATATATATACACGTACTTCAATACAACCCAAAATTTCAAATCCAAATTTCCAATTCCCCCAATTCCAAACCCTAAATCCAATTCCAATCCCTAAACTCACATTCCAATTCAAGTTCCAATTCCAAATCCAAATCCAATTCCTCCAATTCCAAACCCTAAATCCAATTCTAATCCCTAAACCCACATTCCAATTCAAGTTCCAATTCCAAATCCAAATCCAATTCCCCCAATTCCAAACCCTAAATCCAATTCCAATCCCTAAACCCACATTCCAATTCAAGTTCCAATTCCAAATCCAATTCCAATTCAAGTTCCAATTCCAATTCCAAATCCAAATCCATTTTTAATATCCCCCAATTCCAAATCAAATTCCCCTAATTCCAATTCATAAATCATATTTGAAACAAACTGAAAACTATCATAAATCATTTATAACTTATAAACAGATAATAACAAAAAAAAAAGAGAAAACTCACGAGTCACATGCCTCACAGCGAGTCAGCGAAGGAGCCTGGTCGGTCGCAATGCTATCGACGGTGGTGGAGAAGACGGTCGGGCTGTTGGCTGCGGCAGCGACAATGAGGTGTAAAAGGCGACGTCTTGAATCAAGACGGATAAAGCTTCACGAATCAGGAAATGAGAGTCCGAGACCAAGTTCATTAGCTGGGCTAGGATATATCACACACACACACACACATCACAAATGGCTCAACCTGCTAACCTAATTAAAAAAGTACTAGACTAGGTGGCAGCAACAGACCAATCTTATAACAAAAAATAAAAATAAAAGAACCTAAGCCCCAGCAGCAGGAAGCTAGAAAAGAAAGAAACCGAAAAAGACTAGCTCATCACGTGCGGTCGCCCCCCTAGTCGGGTGCTAGGTTTGCCACTGGTTGTGATGAGACTGGAAAGTGGTGATAGTTGCGATGTGAGTATAGTTTGGTGAAAAGATGGTATGGGTGGTAGCTTGTAAGATTTTTGATTGATTGTTGTGATATATGTGTTTGTGGAGGTGGTGATTATGTAGTTGCATGGTCTTAATGGTGGTGATTGCAGATCAGAGTAGATGAGCGTGGTTGTTGCAAGTGATGGTGATAATAACGGTGGTGGGCATGATGATTAGAAGAGATGATCGTTGTGTTGGTGGCGACAATTGTCACTGATGTGTAACACAACTTATAACAAGTATAATACGGTGCGGTAACAACTTAAGTCCGTTTGACCTCATTCTTTTTCTTCTTATTAATTACATATTTTTCAATAAAATAATATTACACGTGAACTCAAAATAACTTTTTTCTTTTTTAACCACATATTCTTAAAAAAAAATACTATTCAAAAGATTATAATCCCAAATAATAATAATAATAATAATAATGGGGGCCAAACAGTGGCAAAAAATTGTTTGTGTTACCATTGTTAAATTATTACATAAAAATAACTACTATTGTTACATGGTGTGTAAAAATATAGGAAAAATCTATTTGTACATAATTTTTTAACGAATTGACAAGTGGCGCCTGCCCCCAATAGGTACGCGTAGCATAATCCAAAAACATATTTTGGGAAATAAAATAAATTGGACAATAAAGCGATAAATATTTTAATTTTTAGGTAAAGTGTGAAAATCTCTTCTACTTGTAAGCCAAAAGAGTAGACTTTGGATTTCAAAATATGCAACTGTTTGAGCCACATTTTCATTTTTTATTCTTCTACTTATTTTTAACCACACATTTTTCATCACATCAATAACTTTTCTTTTTTTTTTCAACTACATATTCACCATCACATCACAAAATAAAATGCATTCTCTCCTAAAAAATGTGTATCAAACACACTCTATGCTTAGAAATAAAGTATATATAATTCAAATCCGTTTAGAAAAATAAAAATAAAAAGTGAATTTGATGACTTTTTGAGGTTAGCCAAACACGCCCTTGTTCAGCCGTCACATTAAAATGATGCACGCACGAGGCCCCAAGTAGTCGCTGTATTCAGACACCATCATCCCTGTTTGTTTCGCCCCATTAAAGTCTTCTCAAAACTAAAAATAAGCTTAAATCCACCCACCAAACGAATTGGCGATTCGAATCCATAGGATAACTAAGAATAATCAAAAGCCATTTTCTTGGATTGAACTTAATTTAGTGGGAAAGAGAAAGGGAACAAAGAATGAGTTTCAGGGAGGAGGGAGAAGATGGGAGAGGGGATCTGAGGAAGCCATTTTTGCATACTGGAAGTTGGTACCGGATGGGTTCGAGGCAGTCCAGCATTATGGGTTCTTCTCAAGCCATAAGGGACAACTCTATCTCTGTCTTGGCTTGTGTCTTGATTGTTGCCCTCGGTCCTATCCAGTTTGGTTTCACTGTACTGTATTATCACCCTACTTACTGCTTTCTTCGTTCTTTAGTTCTTTCTATTGCATTTATGTGTTTAGTTATCGAGCAATTTTATTTTAGTTTGATTTGATTTTTGCTAAATATTAGAGACCCGATTATGACCTGTTGTAGAAAGATTACTGTGCAGCCAAATTTAATGTTTTCAAAGATATGATAAAGTCTGATTCTTGAACTTAATTTTTGGTGTAGCTTTCAAATTTCCCTTTTTGTTTGTGAAAACTACATTTAGAATGGACGCTAGTAATAAATGTTGGGTTTGGTTTCACTTAAACTTGCATTGACTTTGGACCAATTCCAAATTAGCAGCCCAACTCAATCTAATAAAATTTGATTTCAACTTGATTAACAATCAAAATCTGTTTTTAGTTTTTTAGAAAGTTTCTGTAGAATTTGTAAAAAATCCTATAAATTCACAATACAAAATGCTGGGAAATTTTATTAATTAAGATGTAAAGATAGGCTGAATGAAACGTTGACAGCACAAATATTTCGAAGACCTAAAGCCCTAAACTTGCAAACTAAGCAACTACCTTAGAAGGAATCATGATAATATAGGTTTAAATTATCCAATAAACGAATAACATAAGATCCATAAAAATAATCCAAAACGGGAATTACTTAGTTTTCCTGGAATTATTTCTTTAATGATTTCTTCCCTCATTGGATTGGATGCATCTCTTTTCCTCTTATAAATTATTGTGTTTGTAAGTTGTCACGAGTTTGATTAATGTTTAGTTTCTTGTTCTTATGAAGTGTGGTTACTCTTCACCAACACAATCTGCTATCACCAAAGATCTCAAGCTTACAGTGTCTCAGGTTTTTGTTAAAATAAATATTTTTGGCTGTGAATTTTATCAGCATTTGTTTATTATATTTACTGACTTGTATGGTCGGGCCAGTTCTCTTTGTTTGGTTCCTTAGCAAATGTGGGCGCTATGGTTGGGGCAATAGCTAGTGGTCAGATTTCTGAATACATTGGACGAAAGGGGGTATGATTGTTTCGCTAATATTATTTATTTAGTTCTTTTTTTTGCACTTTATTCATCCATATGTTTTACATTAGAGTATTTTGATCTAATTCGATAACTTGCAGTCTCTAATGATTGCTGCCATTCCCAACATCATCGGTTGGCTTGCCATATCATTTGCTAGAGTGAGCATCTGATTGATGTGTCATTCTATTTTATTTTATTTCTTTTTATTATTATTTTTTTCATTGTGTGCTTTGATGGCCTGAATTAATTTCTAATTCTTTTTTATTTTTAAATT
This sequence comes from Fraxinus nigra, assembly GCA_903798295.1. NCBI lineage: Eukaryota > Viridiplantae > Streptophyta > Magnoliopsida > Lamiales > Oleaceae > Fraxinus > Fraxinus nigra. The sequence continues at coordinate 8,628 of CAIGRH010220215.1, read as the reverse complement.
AGGATGTTTCATTTCTTTACATGGGAAGATTGTTGGAAGGGTTTGGTGTGGGAATAATCTCTTACACGGTAAATACGAACCTGTGTTTGTTCTCTACATTAAAAGAATCCTGTTTGAATTAATACCTCTTTTCCCTTGCTAATATAATTTATAGGTGCCTGTATATATAGCTGAGATAGCACCTCAAAATTTGAGAGGGGGATTGGGCTCGGTAAACCAGGTTGGCTGACTGCTATAATTTTTTCAGTAAGACCTGTTTCACTATAATATGCTACTGATTTCTACTCTCTTCTATTATGTAGCTCTCTGTGACTATTGGGATTATGCTTTCTTATCTACTGGGATTATTTGTTGGTTGGAGACCACTTGCTGTTCTGGGTAAGAACTTTAGATATCCCAAAACAATTTATTTTTGTTGAAACATATTTATATAATACTTCGAACAATTCCTTGAATATTGTCTTGTTGGTGGTTTGATTCTTTTTCGAGTTAGGATTAGGGACCTGAAATGATTCAAAGTGAACATTTTCCTTAGATTCCTCTTCAGTTGGCTGTGTGTGCTTCCTGCTCGTGAATAATTTTGTCGTCATTACATTTCATGTCGTTTTAAGTTTCACTTTGTTGATGCATATATCCTATTTGGTATTATCAAAAACTATTTAAACTACAAGAAAGGAAGAAAGAAATTCATCCCTAACATATTAGCTTTCAAAGGTTTGCACTGAGGCTCACAAAATGTGACCAATATTAATGTTCCTTTTCAGGAACATTGCCTTGTCTAATATTGATACCTGGTCTGTTCTTCATCCCGGAATCTCCTCGGTGGTTGGTGAGGTTTATGGAGAAGTTTATCGAACTTGATTCCTAGTTCTAGCAGGGATATAAGTACTAATGCAGATGGCTTTGTGAAAAATTAGGCCAAAATGGGAATGACAGATGATTTTGAAGCTTCTCTACAAGTTCTTCGGGGTTTTGACGCTGATATTTCCCTTGAAGTAAATGAAATCAAGGTAAGTTCCCTTGGATTCTGTTCTGAAAAAAGATAAGCATTATATTAAACCAAGCAAAACAGCAGCACAATATCACCGGTTTTCTCGATGCAGCTTTGCTGTTTACTTTTGTGGATTAGTTATTTGGTGTCCGGCTGACATAACTAATTTCTTGAATAATGTCAAGGCGGATTTCATATGACAATTTTTGGTTTGCAGAGATCTGTAGCATCAACAAGTAGAAGAACGGCAATCCGTTTTGCAGATCTTAAACTCAAAAGATACTGGTTACCTCTGATGGTATGCATGTTTTCTTAAGAGATATCATTTTCCCGTGCTTATTTTGTGCCCTTGTTTTTGAAAGTTATTTTCAATTAGTTGTTTTTCCATTTTTTTTTCTCTTTTATCCTGCAGATTGGAATTGGGCTACTCGTCTTTCAACAACTAAGTGGAATTAATGGTGTTATCTTCTATTCCACAACTATTTTTGAATCTGCTGGTATGTGGTGATAACCTGCTGTTTCTGAAACAGGCAATAGATCAATGTATTTTCTTCAATGAATTTACAGTGATATGCATGTTAGTACATACACTTTCAATTTCTTGAATTCATGATTATGCCCGTTGACATGATATGAAATCTACACCAATGAACATTTATAGAAGCATCACCAACAAAAGACAGAACTCTATCGTGCTTTTTCTAGAATGAAGTTGCCTTTTGCTTTCTTCTGTTCCTTTCACAACGTAAATCTCCTATTGATTGTTACTCCCCCTCTCTGGGGTTGAAAGAGCGGGTTTCCTTTTTGGGATGCCTGTAATGATGTCCACTTTCTTAAAATAGACATCTTACAAAAATTCCCTTGGTGGAAGTACATGATGTTACGGATAACAATTATTTCTCACAAGTTTTGAGGAAAGAAGGATCAAGTTACTCTAATACTTACTCTAAGTGAACCCATTCAATTCCAGAGGAAGGAGTATTATTTTATAATTTAAGTTTTAAGGGCTCTTATTTAGTTGTATTGAATGAAAAGGGATTACATCGAGCAATGCTGCGACTGTTGGTGTCGGTGCTATTCAGGTACAGTTAGGAGTTTCATGAGCAAATCTTTTCTAAAAACTCTAATTAAGCTTTTGTTACCTAATAAATATTTTGTACATTGCTTAGGTAATTGCCACTGCAATTGCTACATGGTTGGTAGACAAAACTGGGCGTAGGCTTCTACTAATAGTGAGTTAAAGCATTGTAATTATTTTTTCTGTCAATGAATTATCAGTTTGCCTTACGAGAATGAAATGCCCATTGCAGGTTTCCTCTTCTGGGATGGTTCTTAGTCTCCTGCTTGTTGCCGTTTCATTCTTTTCAAAGGTAATTTTGCTATAAAATTTCTTTTCATTCAGAGAAAAGGGAATAGGTAACTGATGTGATCATTAGCATCTTGTTTGGTTTCATGCTTATTGTTCTGATACATAAGGCACATTTTCTTCTTTTTCTGTTTGAAATTGTTCAAGGGCTTTGTGTCGGAGGATTCTACTGCCTATGGTATACTGGGAATCCTGTCAATAATTGGGGTTGTGGTATGTTTTTTTACTAATATACAGGGAGTATAAAATAGTTTAGTTTCTATTCAACAAGTTTCTTACTTCTTTCAACCAACATTTTCTATTGTAGTGCATGGTCATTGCCTTTTCTCTTGGAATGGGACCCATTCCATGGCTTATAATGTCCGAGGTACTAATCTTTCTCCCCCTGTTTTCAATTAAGCAAAATGTTTGGCGTACACTTCTATTTTTCTGTTTAACACTAGTACACTTAAGTGCTAACATTTGGATTTTGTTTGCTCTTCTTAAATGTGCCTGAATTATGGCCAAACCAAAGCTCTTCAGAGAGTTCTTTTCATATTATTTGTCTTAAAAAAAAAAGAAAAAATGAACCAAATAGAATTTCATCAGCTATATATCAAGTGACCATATTTCCTCTGACATTGCAGATTCTTCCTATTAAAATCAAAGGCCTTTCTGGAAGTGTGGCAACTTTGGCCAACTGGTTATTATCCTGGGTTATCACAATGACTGCTCCTTTGCTATTAGATTGGAGCAGTGGAGGTTTGCTCACGCCGTCTCTTGTATATGTTTTTATGCGAATATGGGAATCTTATTCACTTTTCAGAAATGCAAGGGCTCATCATATATACAACAGTTGATGTGCACTAAGCTCCTATGGGAAGTCCCGTAAATTAAGTTTAGGATCTAATTTACAATTAAATCAGTAAAAATTACTATCAAATCTCTCTACTTAACTATTCCGACACACACTCTCTCAACTCAACTATTCCAACTCTCTCTCGTGCAAAGATGTTTTTTCATCCCAAGCTTGTCAAGATGATATGAAAGGTTGTACTAGGCAATACTTTTGTGAGAACGTCCACAAGTTGTTTAAAGGATAATGCATAGACTACACAGAGCTCGAGTCTAGTTTCACTTGATGAAAACGTCTAGCAATCAAGTAATACCATGGTAAGATGGAAAAAAGTGTGTATTTTAACTAGCGAGCATGCACTGTTGTGTGGTTGTATCATATCCAATCGAAGAGTTCCAGTGGGTCTTCCCCCCTACCCCCCTAGATTGGGGATAATGTGAAACAGCTTCAAAGAAATAGATGCATGTCTTGTCATTTTATTAATGGAATTAAGGAAACAGAGCAGGAGGCTTCAAATAACAGTTTACAACAGGACATGCTTGTTCATGAAATAATCAATTACTTATACATTATGCAGATTGTTGTGTACAGAGTTTTGTAATGTAAACCTATTGGATGATTGCCTTAACTTGTTCCTCAAATTGTTCTGAGCTTTACACAAGTATCATCAGTAGCAGTAATGATCCTCGTATTAGTTGTTACCTTTTCTTGAAACGATCTTGCAATTTTTACAGGTACCTTCACTCTTTACATGCTCATGTGCGCTTTCACCGTGATATTTGTGGCAATTTGGGTGCCTGAGACGAAAGGAAAAACTTTGGAAGAAATCCAGTTCTTCTTCAGATGAAACTTTTTTTAGTCACTTGGTCCCTGGATTTTGCTTCCATTTTTTCTTGTTGATGTCGGGATGATGGTCCAGTTTATTATTCAGCACTTGTTATGTTGAGAAATTTTCACATTTTTATTCAGAGCCACCACATTCCCTTGATAATTTATTTGTCTTCCTACTGACTTCTATCAGCACATGAACCTGTCTTTTTGACACCACCTTCTTTAATCTACGTCTTAGTATGCCTCTTTTGTTTTCTCTTAGGGATCTGCCGAGAACCTATTAATATATTAAATTGTCATTAATTATGCAATTAAATATTAGATATCTGTGTTTTACATTAATATATAAGATTAAAAACAATTAGCCTATTGTATTATGGTCTAATCACCAAGGACATTACCATGGATTCAAGATTAGGAAATGCCGAACTTTTCTCTGTTCGAGTTTCAATGTTGATGACATGTTTGGTATGACAAGTGTGGATTGAATTTAATACATCAGCTAGAATTTAGAGGGGAAAAAAAAAAGAACTACAAGCATGTTTGATAGCATTTGTTTTCTCTAGAATTAAGAATTTATTTTTCATTTTCTAGCTTTTGTTTTGTTTGATGGGAGAAATTTTTTATGGAAATCATTTTCTCACTTTCCTTCACACGTGCACTTTTTCCTGCTTTTTGATGAGTTTCCTTTGCGACCTTTTAGGTGGGTTTTAGTTTTCGTGTCTCTCTCTCTTTTTTTCTCTCAATTGGAAAAAACTTTAGACATAATTGTAAAAAAAAATTATCGCTTTTATTGACAGTTTTTATGCAAAATAAAGTCAAACGAATGATATTCTGTATAATAATTATTTTTAAAATTTTTTATTGACAATTGAAACAAATTTTATATCCAATAGTAAAAAAATTATCAGTTTAATGGACAACTTCCATGAAAAACAAAGCTAAACGGACACCAAACTTTCAACATTTTCAGGTGGAAAATTATACCAATTAAACACAATTAATTACAATTTTCGGTAAAACAAATTCTAGGCTATTCAATTCCCTATAATTCATTTTCTTTTCACCCAAATTCCACCCCTGCAATCAAACGGACCCTACATGAATGGTCTATGTTGCATCCAACAATGTAAATGTACGAAGCATGCCTTGAAGAAATGTTTGGTCCGTTATAATGTAACATAATTTGATAACATGACACAAAATTTAACTTATTTTTCTTCTTGGCCGTACAAACAAACCATATTGTCACTTATTTTGACTTGCTAAATCAAGGCTCAAGATTCCCCCTAAAAGAAGACAAAAATAGAGACTTGTTATCCATGAAGCTGTCAAAATTCCGGAAGAAACAAGAGATTGTGAATATTTAATGCTACAATGAAACATAAATGAATGGTGCCATCTCCAATTCAAGCGATGACTCCAATGAGAGGGGGAGAGAAGACAAGATTATAATGAATCTCACATTGAATAAAAAATAAAAATCAATCGAGATTGATGACAATAACAGAGCAAGACATGGCAAACTATGGACTTTATTATCTTGTTAATCTACTCTTTAAGCTTACTAAGAGTTCATTTGACAGGACTTTTATTGTAGAGGAGCTTCTAGAAAATTATTTAAATACATTCAAAAATAGCTTTTGATTTTTAAAAAAATTCTACCATATGTTGTACGGACCCCAAAAGGCAAAAGTCTTATTTGCCTCACTAGCTTAATCAACAATTGAACTAAAAATTTCCTTTTGTTCTATGAACACACAAACAGAGAATTACGCGAAAAGTAACATTTGTCAGCAGAACAGCCTCCAAGGTTTAAGGAAAGTTTAAAAGTGACTTCTATAGGTGCCACAAAGAAAGCAATGCTGAAATGCAGCCTGCTAATCGACCGAAGGAAACCACTATATAAATAGAAAAATACTATTATGTGAAGCAAAGCTTGTGCACTTGCAGGAGTTCAGTCTTCAAATGTAATTTTTCCTTGTATAAGATGCATTCTAGTAAGAAGTCTTAATACTTGGTGGAGACCATCCTAATGTTCAGAGGGTTCGATGAACTAATCCAAAAAGAAAGCATGCACAGCTCAAGTGTAGCCTGTCGACTAACCAAGCAAATTTGTGCATGTGCAGGATTACAGTCTGTAGATGTATAACATTTTCTTATAACAAGAATTTTAGTACTCGTGGAGGCAATCCTAATGTTCAGTAGGTAATTTTTGATCAACTTATCCAACAGTTAAGTAACTTCATGAAAACTGGTTCTCTTCAGATGAAATGTTATCAAAAGGGGAAAATATCTGAGAATCATAACTTAAATCAAAATTTATTTCCTGGTGAACTTCGTCTGCATCATAAAGTATGAGAACAGACAATCAAGTAATTCGCCAATAGTACAACACAAGATTGTAAACTCAGCAAATTATAGAAAATATAGATTCATGACTGAAAGAGAAAAGAGAATTCCAAAGTATTTCTTTAATATTCACTTATTCAGGTAATGAGACCATATAAAGTACTGTATAAACTAAGAACAAAGAGACACGAGACTCAACTACATATATTCTATCTCAAATGATAGTAAGATCCTTCTATGAGATGCAATTCACAGGATACCTGTCAATGCAATCCTTCCAGGGACAATCACAAGACGGTTTTACATTCTGAAGTGCCTCCCACACTGCACTATTACACTTGAACCCACTACCGAAAGCAATTTGCCAGACTCGGTGACCCCTCCGCATCCTTCCCTTTGCCTCGGTGTATGCCAATTCATACCAAATGGAGCTCGATGAAGTGTTCCCAAAACGATGGAGAGTCATCCTTGAAGCCTCCACATGAACGGGTAGCAACTGCAGGTTCTTCTCCAGCTCATCAATCACAGCCCTTCCTCCGGCATGTATGCAGAAATGATCAAATGCCAACTTAAAATCGGGAATATAAGGCCTCATTTTCATTTTAAACAACGTTCTGAGAACCAACGTGGAAAAGAACAAAAGCTGCTCACTGACCGGTAGCACAAGAGGACCTAGTGTAGTGATATTAGTCTTCAAAGCCCCACCAGCAATAGCCATTAGATCTTTGGACAATGAAACCCCAGTTTTCCTGGCATCGTCCTGCTCCTGATACACACATCGGAACGCATTATCATCTGCACCTTTATGCGTCCTCACCACATGAACGAGCTTGTATTTTGCCCTCCTCCTATCTGCCGACTTATTAGACAACAAAACCGCCGAGCCTCCAACTCTAAACAAACAATTGGGTATCAACATTGACTTCTTGTTCCCAAAATACCAGTTCTGCGTAATATTCTCAGTACTAACCACAACAGCATAAGTTTGCCTATGCACCTGCAACAAGTCCTTGGCCAAATCAACAGCAATCACTCCAGCACTACAGCCCATCCCTCCCAAATTAAAACTCAAAATATTCCCCCTCAACTTGTACTTATTTACGATAATGGCTGAGAGTGACGGAGTTGGATTAAACAAACTACAATTCACCACAAGAATCCCTATATCCTTCGGCTTAACATTGGTATTCGCAAACAAATTATCCAACGCCCCGAACATCACCTGCTGAGCCTCCTCCCTCGCAGCCTGCATTGATGGCCGAGGAGGAATGAAATGCATCGCCTCAGGCACATAAGTATCGTCTCCAAGCCCTGAACGCACAAGAATTTTCCTTTGAAATTCAAGTGATGAATCGTCAAAATCCCCGGTGAGCCGGGAACGCTCCATGAACAGATGAAACGGTGCTTTCAGATTTTCAGGAGCCCGATAACAACAATAGTCAACCAAATAAACAGGTCTGGGCCGAGTCATAATATACACAGTGGATCCAAATACAATAAATGCAGAACATATAATAACAGAAACAAGATTGTATTGCAAATGAAGCCACAACTGTCGGATATCATCAGGGTTCTTTTGGGATGCCTCAATTATAATAACTAACATTATGGGCACTAAACAAAGAGTTATCAAATTAGAGACCAAATAATGGTAGCCCAGTTTAACATACTTTAACTTAACACTTTGGAGGAAATCCGGCAGCCTGCGGCCGAGCTGGATCTGTACCCCGACCGTACCACTGTTTTCGGTACCGTTGCCACCGAATTCCATGGTGGTTTCTTGAGTTCTAGAATCAGTCCTACTCTCAGACACAAAGGTGCGTTCCAATACAGAAAGTCGTTGAAACTTCAAGAGAAATGGGATTGTGTGATGAGAATTTGAATAGGGAGTAATTGACTTTTCTGAGAGAACGAGATTGAACCCAGTTTGGGAGTATTATTCTAATAAAAAACAAAAAAATATTTTTCGAGATTTTTTTACATCAAACATAACATGAATATAGAAATAAAACGCAGAGAGTAGATTTTCATAAGATATTATTGTCATGGCAAAAGTTGCATAGAGGTTCCTTATTCGTTATTCTTAATTACAGAGCAAAATACACTGAAACGAATGAATCACAAAATTTTTAATACTCTTGAGATGTGAATCATAGCAATTAAGTCAATTTTAGTTTAACCAAATATAATTTCATTTTTCTATTGATGCTTGGAAATACTCTTAGAGTCCATTTGATTGTACCATGGAAAATA
>CAIGRH010220211.1:0-19485 GCA_903798295.1 Fraxinus nigra | reverse complement strand
TAGAGTCTTAACGTGATTGAATCGTTCGTTGAAGCATAATGAGCTCTGATACCATGTTAAGATTTGAGGTTCCATCTTAAAAGGTCAACCTTATTAAGAGGAGTGGCCTAAGATTTTTATTAATTGGTATGTGTCAACATAATTTATCGATGTGGGAAATATATATTACTTAACGAGGCGGTGGAGGAGCAGGAGCACTCCAAGGTGGTCACCATAGTCTATGCCATAGAGCCCTAATTGCCTCACTATGCCTTCCCTAGCGGATATGGCTCGTTTCTCGTTAAAAGTTTTTATAAGAATTCATTGAATTAACAAGATTTTAATTCATATTGCTGTTTCATATCATACTCTTGACAAGTTTGAATTTCAGCGGTGGAATCTGCAAGTAAAACCCAAGAGCAAAATGGTGCAAGGATACTCTCTCGTGCATTTGATATGTGCAGGGACAAAATGGTAAGTTCACTTCAAATTTTGTTTTCTTTAACAAATTGAAGAATTTAGGACCAACACACTAACTACAGAAGTCTATCCACTAGAGTATTTGTAAACCATGATTAGTACGCGAAATTGAACGTTATTAGATAATTTAAACGAATTGAGTTGACAAGACCTAACCTTCGTTTCTTAGTCTTTGTTTATCTTTCATTTTTCAAAACTTTTTTTCTACGTATTCATTTTTCAACTACACTTTCATATAATATAATATTTTTACACGTAAATTCAAAATTTTTTTTCTTACTTTTTAACCCCACATTCTCCAAAAAAATTACTATTTAAAATAATATTTTAACAAGTGCTTAAGAACCTGGGCTAGAGTGAATACGTTGTGACTGTTGTATAAACGAGTGTCGAAAGGATTTAAAAGTTTGTTTTAAAAATTGACGTAGGTGAATGCTAAAACTCTTATTCTCGAAGGAGATCCAAGGGACAGGATTTGTCGAGTCGTAGATGAAATGAACATTGATCTTCTTGTGATTGGTAGCAAGGGACATGGCCAGATCAAGAGGTGATGATCTTTGATCTCTTCTTACAATTTGATTAACCTATATGAATATAAATGCCGTTTCTAACCTTTCAAATGATTGATTTTTGGTTTTTGTTGAAGGGCATTTTTGGGAAGTGTTAGCGATTACTGTATTCATCGTGTAAAATGTGCAGTCCTCGTAGCGAAACCGTCCAAGAAACACGATTGATTAGAAAGAATCGAAGTAGTAATAGTTCAAAATCAAGAAATCGTAGAATGAAAGTCTCACGAGTGAAATAAGGTTATTACGTATATATATGCTCTCATAATGAAGATCGTATGTGTGTGTTGTTGTAATCAAGACAAACTTGATGAACTTTATGTAAATTGACGATGTGAGTGATTTTTAGCCTCGATCACTCGTTATTATCCCATTCTCATGCAATAAAATAACAATTTAAATCTTGTTTTCAGAAATCTAAAGTTAACTGTGTGAACTTTTTTGTGACAGTTTAGGGTTGTCACATGAAAATAGCGCTTATTTAATGATGTGACGGCAAACAACATATTGTTCTTGTTTGTTGTCGATAATATTCTTTCTTAGGAGTTCTTGTCTCGAATTGCATGATTTTTATTATTTATCAAGATTGTCCTTTTAAAATAGACTTGATGCCAAGTATACGTTTCGACCATAAATTAAATGTTATTTTGCAACTGATTTTTTGATGAGATGGTTGAAATTTGATCCTAATTGATGGTATCATGATTAGGATCATATGTTTGAGTAACAAGAGTCTCATGTGGAGAAGTGATTGTTTGAGTGGAACAAAGCCACGCTCAAATCTATGAGTTAGGCCACTCAATTAATGGTGATCAAATTCAAATAAAAGGTTTAGTTTGTGCTCGCTGAATGTCTAGTATGGTTGAAATTCAATCCTAACAAATTCAAAAGACTTGAAGTCTTGAATCACAAAGAGAATTATGTAGATGAACTTGGTTGATACTCAAACCTAATTTGAAGTTTTAAGAATTTGAAATTCTCATTTGCTAAATGCATAGGCTATAAACTAATTTGTATGGTCCTACAAAATAAAATGGTGATCATCAAAGCTACAAAACTCAAAGATTGAAATCAACATCTTCAATGAAAGATAAGTTGGAGACTAAATCGGTACAAAAGATATAGTTTAGGGACTAATAGCGTAGTTTTTCCTAAATCTTTACTCTTTAGACGATCATAATCTAGACAGTTGTGTCGTTATATTATCCTTTTTCGCTGGCTTCCTGCTAAAACTTAAATGCATTACAAAATCAACTCTTACTAGAAAATAGCAACACGTGAACAATAGACAAAGTTTTTCCAATCTTTTCAAGTAGTCGGATATCAGATATCAAAATTTTATCACGATAACAACTAAGAAAATGGTTAAATCGGGACACCACATGTTATCTCAAGGCGCGGGCAAACCCCCAATTCTTTCATTCCTTCCATTTTTTCCCTTTTCATAACCTCGCAGCCAAAATGGAAACAAGTTATTGGTTTCATGATATAAAAGTCGATTCATTGATTCCTCACATTTAATTAAATTATCCATTCACCTTTTGACATGGTTTTTAGTCAAATTCAAAACATAACCATGCAAGAAAAGAAATGGATATATGAAACCAATCTGGTGTCGCTTCATTTTTTTGATGTGATTTTTTTTCAACATATTAGTTCGGGTTAAATTTTTTTTTTGTCTCGTTCTGAATCCGTCAACCAATCTAGTGGCGCATCATTTTTTGATGCGTAAATTTTTTATATGTAAAAACATTTATATGTCGTGCATCCGTCACTAATTACAACAAATACTTCTTTGCTTGTTTGCATCGCCTCGACTCGAAAGTCAAATTAGAACTCAAATTCAAAGAAGTACCATGCAAGAAAAGAAATAAATACATCTCGATTAGTCACGAGAAGTTTCGTTGAACTATTTTAAGAAAAAAAAAACTTTGTAACCATGAATCAATTTTCAGTGTAATATCATATTATTTATTAGCATTATCAATTACGACAATATAAAAAATTCTACAATTATAATTATTTCTTATGTACTAGAAAATTCTAGAAGTCCGAGAAAGAGAATGTAAAGAAATAGAAAAAGAAAAAGAAAAAGAAAACAGTAAAGAGAAAGGTTAACGTGAAATGTCAAAAAAATGCAGCGTCGGTTAATCGCACGCGCGACTCCCGTTGCGTCATAAGCCCAGTAAAGTAGTGCAGAGAATTTTGTGCACTCGCTAACGTCTCCACTTCTTCCTGGCTATTAAGAAAGGTAAATTTGCATCATTGATCCTTATATCACTGAATTAGTTGCAAATTGGTCTTGAGTATTCCAGTGAAATCGTAAAATTCGATGTTAATGACCAATATTTTATTACACAGTCACGTGACTCTTACTGCTCTCAGCCATACTCATGAGAGTCCAATTGTTATCTAGAATGCAATAAAAATATAAAAACTCACATTCGATGATAGGTGAGAATACAATCATTTCTATATGATTAAATTGGACAAGCATTTCTTCCACTTTTTTCTTTTTGGAATTTATTTACGGTCTCATCTTATATTATTCTGATTTGAAAGTGATCTTAGCTTGGCTCAATAGAACTTGAATCTCCAAAATTCAATGTTGTAAATTCAATTCCTTGAGAATACGACCTTCAATCATAGATCAAATTAGATGTTTGAATTTTGAAAGTAGTTTATAATTGATTTATATATATTATGAATAAATAGAAATGAATGAAGGATAAATGAGTAATACTCGTTGATGCTACCAAAAGCTGAATGAGCACGAACTTCGAGGTTGAACTCTGCCCGATCCAATTTTCAATACCCGAAATAAAGGCGTTGAGTTGTGTCCTCATCGCCCCTCCGATATTTAAGCTAGAAAACCGTGCTAGATGACATATACTAGAATATTATGAAAAACGTACATGAATAATGATGATGTGTCATGTATTTATAGGTGTTGGAGGTGGAGTCTTAAAAGGACTCAACTTCCCACAATTAGTTGAAGGTCACGACTTAATTATTTTAAGGTGTTCGTGTTGTGTTAGGAGCACACAATTTGAGTTAGGATAAAATTTGTATTAGACTAAGAGTTTGTACTTAGTTTGGACTAATATTCTTAGGAGTTGTACATCGAGGTGAAAGATGATACGTGAGTTGGGCCTAGAGGCCCGACCTATTGTTGGGCCTGACCTCGACCTCGACCCAACCATGGAAATGACCCAAATTGGTGGGCAGCTCGAGTTCGGGTCCATAGTGATCACTCGTTAATGTCACGAAATATAGTAATAAAAATTACTTGACAAATTATAAACAGTTTATAAACATTAGTCAAATTTGGGATTCTGTTATACATGAACAAGAATTTAACCTTTTTTGGGGTCAAACTGGAAAATATCAATAGGTTGGGACCAACAGGGCAATTTCACATTGAGAAAACTCTTGTTCTACGGTTCTACCCGCGAATACAATAGCACGCTACTCTCCTCGCTGTTTTTATTTCTCTCTTTTACCCTTAACATTCCCAAAAATCCCCAACATATCCCCTCCCACCATCGAGAAACCAAAACTCAGAAATCCCAAGCCTTTCTCTCTCTAACTCACTTCTTTCTCTCTCTTCCCCCTTCATTTCCTCTCTGAAATTACATTAATCACAGTTTTGTTTATTGATCGACGGCTCTGATTTCTCCAGCCATGACGATGCTGACTCCTCAATCGTTGGATGTAATTCCTCGCCCAATTTTTGCACGCATTTTCCCAATTATACACTTTTTGATTTGTCTATCCTTATATATTCATGCATGTTCCCATCTGTTTAATTAATTGTTTGAATTTTTGGCTCGGCGTTGTATAAAGAATTGAATTTATATGAACGGGGGCACTGAGGCCTGTTGATCGTGGACTAGGGTTTTTAGTGATAAGATGGAAAGTTTAAGTTGCTGAATTGTTTTTTTTTTTTTGAAGTCGTGTTAATTTACTTGAGTGAAGAAATTGTGGTTTTTAATTTGGGAGAAAATGCTAGGGTTTTTACTGGATCAAGCCTAAGTTTCTGTTTGTTTTTTTGGTGGAATTTTAGCGACAAGAAGATGAAGAGATGCTGGTGCCACACTCGGATTTGGTAGAGGGCCCTCAGCCTTTAGTAGAAGGCCCTCAGCCTTTAGTAGAAGGTCCTCAGCCTATGGAAGGTCTGTGTTTATTTTTTATTTATTTTATGTACTTTAAATATATGCATATGCATTTGGCATACTATCAAAATTAATTGATTCTTATTGTTTTGGGTTACATTTGGCATATGATTATTGCAGTTGTAGATTTTTTTTTTATTATTGGCTGTTAGATTCTAAAGGTTTTGTTCTACGTGGATTGGGTTTCAAAATTGTTTTTATTTTATAGTAGCGCGGCTAGTGCCAGTGGATGGTGCTGGGACTGTGGACAACCAGGTCAGTGAAGAGCCACAAGCATCACGGTTCACGTGGGCGATTGAGAATTTTTCTCGCTTAAATGTCAAGAAGCTATATTCGGATGTCTTTACAGTTGGTGGTTATAAATGGTAATGTAAAGCTGTAAAGTTGATTCCCTTTTCTTATCTACATTGACTCGTGTGGTTAAAGGAATTAACCGTGTTAGTTTGAAATTAAGAGAGCACCTTTTTATTGTTTACTTGTGTTAAAAATAAAAAAAATAAAAAATAAAAAATCTTGTTTATGTTGCTTTACAGTCTTGAAGAGTGTGACTAATTGCATCTTGGCTTTTGTTGGTTTGCACAGGCGGGTGCTTATTTTTCCCAAAGGAAACAATGTGGACTATTTGTCTATGTATTTAGATGTGGCAGATTCAGCTGCCTTGCCATATGGTTGGAATAGATATGCACAGTTTAGCTTGGCCGTAGTTAATCAAATACATAACAAATACACAATAAAAAAAGGTATCTCCCAGAACTATTCCCATTTCTAATTCTTTTGGGTAGCTAAACTAAAGCTTGATCTTGAATTAATTAGTATGTCTTTATTAAACATTTTCCTTAAAACACTTACTGCTTCTCTATGCAGCTCAATATTTTGTATTCATTTACAAATTATTTGCTATATATAAGATTTATTTTGTTCAATTTTTAAGGTAGTGATTTTTCCCATTTCAATGCAGTCTACGCTTTAGTGTTTATTTGTGATTTGCCCATGTGGAAATTCTTCCATATGCTGATGAAGGATTTTTTATTTTTATTTATTTTTTTCAATAGAAGCTCTGGAAGATAAAACTAATGGTTTGTTTGAGCCCCAGTTTTTGGAAAAATAGATTTTGTAACTATAGATTTTATGAGAACACGTGGTTAAAAAGTAGGGAAATGTTTTGGGTTTATGTGAAATTATTTTATTGGGAAGATATATGGTTGAAATTGAGTTTGAGAAAAAATGAGTTTTAAAGAATGGGGCTCAAACAGGGGCTAAATATGGTGTTGCTCTACAGCAAGGTGGGTGTTAAGCTTGTACGCCTAATAGAAATAATCTATAAACAGTAGAAGCATGTTTCCCTTTTTGAATTTAATGTCACTTGGTTAGGAAAATTCCTGCACCGTGCAAAATATCTTGATATGTTTGGATTTCTATAGTTGAGGGAATGTGAAACGTCAATAAAGTCTGCTTTAAGATTGTGATACTGCGAACTGCTATCCTTTTTGTACTTCCAATCCATGGAGATTTGGAGCTGTTTTTGTGTGTTGCCTATTATGAGCTGAATTTTGGAAAGTAGTAGGAGTTATTAGCATTCAGATGAGAAGTGTATTTAGATACCGTAAACCCATCTTCTGTTGAGTCTTGTGGTGGAATGAGGACATTGTCAACATGCAACTTCTTCTTGATCCATGTATTTCATAAGATCTAAATCATTCTATGGTTGTAAGAAAAGATAATAAATGAATATGAGTTAGATTGATGAATATTTTATTGTTTTTGAGTTCATTATTATGAAAACCATAATTAGAAGAATGTGTAACTAGGAGTCTTTTGTGATTTTTAGTTTACTATTATGAAAAACATAATTCACAAAAAAAAAGATAAAAATGAATGTGTAACTGGAGTGTAATTTTGCTGCAACCTTACTATAAAGGAGTTCAAATCTGAAGTTCGTAAAGTTTTCGTGCTCAGTATTGTCATTTTGGCTTGAGAAGCGTAGTTGGGATCATTGGTTTGGATTTTCCTTTTGATAGATAAACTTAAATAGTAAGTCATTGCACCTTACATTATTTATTTTATATTTTCCCCAACTCTGATGAAACATGCCTCTAGTGTTTTGGATTATGTTTATTGTGATATAATATTAACTTTGTATTTGGGATTCACAGACACACAGCATCAGTTCAGTCAAAGGGAGAGTGATTGGGGTTTTACATCTTTCATGCCCCTTGTTGAACTTTATGACCCCAGTAAGGGGTATCTTGTGAATGATACATGTGTTGTTGAAGCTGATGTTGCTGTACGTAAGGTCATTGATTACTGGACGTATGACTCGAAGAAGGAGACAGGTTATGTGGGACTTAAGAATCAAGGAGCAACTTGTTACATGAATTCTCTCCTGCAAACTTTGTATCATATTCCTTACTTCAGAAAGGTTACTATAGGCTCTCATGCTTTAGTTAAATTATGAATTGTTACACTGTTTCTTTTATGAGGGAAGATTGAAGAAGCCTTAATTTGGAATGTGTTATATCAGGCTGTGTATCATATGCCAACTACAGAGAACGATATGCCTTCAGGAAGCATTCCCTTGGCTCTACAGAGTTTGTTTTATAAGCTCCAATATCATGACACCAGTGTGGCAACAAAAGAATTGACTAAATCATTTGGATGGGACACATATGATTCCTTTATGCAGCATGATGTGCAAGAACTTAATAGAGTTCTGTGTGAAAAGCTTGAAGACAAGATGAAGGTATGTTGGTGAGACTAGAAGCTTCTTTTCGTTGAACTTTTTTGATTCTCAGATATAAAAAGAACAATTTTTTAAATAATTTTGTAATTGGCACAGGGGACTGTTGTTGAAGGGACAATACAGAAACTGTTTGAAGGACACCATATGAATTACATTGAATGCATCAATGTAGATTTCAAATCTACAAGAAAAGAATCATTTTATGGTATTAGTCATTCCGAGGCTTGTCCTTCTTAATGTTGAAAGCATAATTAATAATAAATGTGATCTCGTGGCAGACCTTCAACTTGATGTCAAAGGCTGTAAAGATGTTTATGCTTCCTTCGACAAGTATGTGGAAGTTGAACGTCTTGAAGGAGATAACAAGTATCATGCTGAAGAACATGGTTTGCAGGTATCATGCGGATTCATTAGCACGTCTATGTGCACTTCTTTTGTTCTATGATAGCTATTTTCTATGAATATGAGAGGATTATGAAGATTTTACTTTTACGCTTATATTTTTCACCTATGACATAGTACTAGAAATTAGAGTTTAATAAATATGCCTAGGCAAATATAGGAAGAGCCTTACGAGACTGTTTAAATTTTATTCGTGTATTATTTCATTTCAATTTTCTTTTTTCCCCCCTTGAATATCAGTCTGGAGATTGATTATTCTATAAATGTCAGGATGCCAAGAAGGGTGTCTTGTTCATTGACTTCCCTCCCGTTCTGCAGCTTCAGCTAAAGCGCTTTGAATATGATTTTATGAGGGATACAATGGTTAAGGTTAGTTGCTAAAATTTAATGGTTGTTACTCTATTGAGGTTGTGGTTTGGTCATCTTATTGTTAATTATGTTTTCTTGGTATGTTATCTCCCTACCAATTACAATTCAGGGTATATCTTGTTACTTAAAGTTGGATATAGAGATACTAATTGTTCATTCTATCATTTATTTCTCCTACAATTTGGTTCTGATGATTTTCTTCAATTAAGATTTTAAGCTTTTTGTGAGTACTACTTATAATGGAAGGATGTTGGTTCCAGCATTGATTACAGCTATTTATTAGGAGGGAAAGAAGATAAGGGGGATGGCTTTATGCAGCTGGTTCGATCCTTTTAAATTTCTGCTGGAAAACTGTAGCTCACGAATTTCTAGTGGGTACATAAGCATTAATTTCTAGAATTTTTTTCGTTGAGATTTTTCTTCGAGGTATATGCATAGTTGGAGCCTATATCGGATCTTTATATTTATTTTTTATTTTCTATAGGGGCTTCTAATGGATACGTAGTGTGAGATTCTTGATTGGGGGATCAGTTTTTATATTATATGGATTGAAATAGTTTTGCCACCTTTTCTGATTGATGATCTATATTGCTGATCATGAAATACATTTGACTCTGCTATAGGGATGAATATACAACCATTCATCTTTGAAAATCTATTGTGGTTTGTGGACTCTGTGTTCTTGGGTTTTTCTCTCTCTCTTTTGTCCTTGGGGTGGGGTGGCACTGAGGGAAATGGTGGGAGAGAGCATTGCTTCCCTTTGAAAGTAATATTTATCTGTCAATATCTAATGATCTCTTAATTCGAGGATTGATTTTTTCCTTGGGATGGGAACTCCCCCTTGAGAAAAGAAAAAGGAACCATTAATGATGAGGAGTTCTCCTGAGTTAGTTTATGGAGTTATAATGCTTTTACAAGCCATATTCTGTTTCTTTCTACCTTGAATTGGTGTATCCAGTGGCTATTTTCTTCTCTCACTGCCATAAAGCCCAGATATATATGAGGTCAACTCAGAAAAGTTAAGACTACTCCCTATCCATGTTACTGTGTAATAGTGTGTTTTACTTCTTCATTATTTTTTATTCGATTTATCATGCGGGTGGGGGACTATCCTCACAAGATGACCTCGTGATTTGCATCCCATCTGGAAAACGTGACTATTCTAGGGTGCTTTTGTTATGGATTGCCTACTAATGGTTTTTCAGGCAGATTTTTAGCTGTGCTTGTGCTAGAAAGCACCATTTTACTTAATTCTATTTTTGACAGAATTGTTACCTGAATGAATCTGTAGAGGTTAATGGGTCACAGCTATTTAATTTTAACTTGCATATTTTATTTTTTATTCCTGTATTTGGTGTGATTGTATTCACTTTATTTTGTTTTTGAAATCTTCGTGAGGATGTATTTCAAAGGAAAAATAGACCAAGTGGTGCAGAAGTTAATATATTCGTTTCTGACTTTTTTTGAAAGCAATTTTTTCTTGCAACATTTTATCAAGAAACATTATGTTTTCATTTATTTTAATGCCTTATGAATTTAAATAAAACCTTTTGATGTTGATTTGCATTCTTTATTTCCCCCTCAAATTTATATTTTTCATGTAACCTAGAAAATTGCTTCCATGGTGCAGATAAACGACCGTTATGAATTTCCCCTAGAACTTGACCTTGATAGAGACAACGGAAAATACTTGTCGCCGGAAGCAGATAGAAGTGTTCGCAACCTTTACATGCTCCATAGGTTGATCTCTTTCTTTACATATCTATCTGTCAAGTGTTTTGATCCCCCCCTCCAAAAATAAAATAAAAAAATATATAATAATAATAATAATAAATAAAATCCATCTATGATAAGTTAGAAAATTTTTAGTCTTCACCTGACAATTTATGTGGGGTATGGCACCATCCCCTAATTGTAGATTAATAAGCAAATTGAAGTGCAAAGAGGGGGACATAAGGCCTCATCTCAAATATTAGAATAAGAGGAGCTAATGGAAATATCAAAACTAGGAGTATTACTCTCCCTGAGAGTCAAATAGACACCACAAACTTGGGAGAGCTATTTCCGGTATATAGATACCGTATATATATTATTTAGTACACATTCAAGCACATACACCACTTATGCATAGATATGGCAGGTTGTGGAGATAATCCTTATCATTATTACCGCTTCCTCCGTTTTCCTCTTTTTTCTCTCTCTTTTCCCCACTTGACTGTCTTACTTTCATTTGTTTTCCTATCCAACAGTGTTTTGGTTCATAGTGGAGGTGTGCATGGTGGACACTATTATGCTTTCATCAGACCAACACTGACCGATCAATGGTATGTCATACTTCTGAAGAATCTCTCCATCTCCTTTTCTCTAAATCCAAGCCATTCACTCCCAGAGAATGCATACAAGCACGCGATGTTTCTGCAAGCTTGTTTATTATGGAGAAATGGAAACTTGATTGACTGAAGTTTGTTTAAAAAGCAATTTTTTGAAAACCGACCCGGACATTGACCCAGAAAAGAGAGAGGGTCAACAGTCGGAGGGTCGATCTGAAAATAATATAATTAAATAAAAAATTCATATAATAATATATATCCTATTAGAATTTTATATCAAGTAAAAGAGTAATTTTATTATTTATTATTTAACTTTCAATATATAATATAATACCCATTTCTCTTGAAATTGACACTAAATGGGCCAACATACAACTAAACATAAAATAAAAATTAAAGGGGCCCACATAAAATACAATGAACCCTACTACTAATTACTAAACAACTCCTAACCTATTCCTAACAAGAGATTGAGAGAACAGATAGAAGACGGCGGCTCCTCTACAGGTTCTTGGTTAATCAATTTTTCATTTTTCTTTTTGGGTACCATATGCTAAATCTGTGAATCTAATATAAATGGGAGAAGATGGTTGAAACCAGCTGGAAAATCTTTCTTCTTAACTTGGAAAAGGTGGGTACTATATGTTGAATCAGATTCTTGAATAATTATTTCTTCAACTTTTAATCTTTTTCTCACAAACCCAACCGGAAAACTTGGCAGAACCGTATCCTGGTTGCCGGTTTTCGGTTGAACCGTCCGGATTTGAGGTTTTTGAGCTGGTTTCTATACTCACCAGTTTTATGCATTAACCGGACCCAGTTATCTCTCTGTTCCCGGGTTTTCCGGTCATCGGCAGGTCCGGTCCGGTTTTGATAACATTATTAAAAAGGATTATAGCGGTAGATTCAGGCATGCATTTTAACACCCAGTCTTGGTTGCTTTAACATGTAGTCTACATATTTCTCTTCTGTACATATTTTGGCTTCTAGTTGATTTGAAATTTGGGTTTTAGTTTATTTTGTTATACCATATGAGGCATTAGGTTTTGTGATTTCTTCTTTTAGGTATAAATTTGATGATGAGCGGGTTACTAAAGAAGACATGAAGAGGGCGCTAGAGGAGCAGTATGGTGGTGAGGAAGAGGTAATAATCCTACTTTTTGATTTGTATCTAATTACTCTAATTTCTATTGTGTTGCTTACATTAACTTTGTCCAACAGTTGCCGCAGACGAATCCTGGCCACAACAATACTCCATTTAAATTTACAAAATACTCAAATGCATACATGCTTGTGTATATACGTGTTAGTGACAAGGATAAGATAATTTGTGACGTGGATGAAAAGGACATTGCAGAACATCTTCGGGTAAGGTTTTGGATTTTGTTCATTATCTTTCCTGGTTGTGCTTTGGG
The DNA here is from genome assembly GCA_903798295.1 of Fraxinus nigra. Taxonomy (NCBI): domain Eukaryota; kingdom Viridiplantae; phylum Streptophyta; class Magnoliopsida; order Lamiales; family Oleaceae; genus Fraxinus; species Fraxinus nigra. The sequence continues at coordinate 7,029 of CAIGRH010220211.1, read as the reverse complement.
TATTATGTAATGCTCCATGCGCTTAATTTATTCCAGATACGATTGAAAAAAGAACAAGAAGAGAAGGAGGACAAGAGAAAATATAAAGCTCAGGCCCATCTTTATACTGTCATCAAGGTTATTTTTCAGTGGCCAAACCTTCTCGTGTGTAAGGTTCATCTCTGCATTTTATGTAATAGATTGCTGAAGCAACATATGCAGGTTGCCCGCGATGAAGATTTGAGGGAACAGATTGGAAAGGATATGTTTTTTGATCTGGTTGATCACGATAAAGTTCACAGTTTTCGAATTCAGAAACAGATGCCTTTCAACCTTTTCAAGGTACTGCTTGCTTGTTCATTTCGTTTACTTAAGAATGTGCTAGTTTCTCTAGGTACAAAGGAATGCAGAATTTGTTATTTAGCCCCCGTTTGATCTACATTATTATCTCATTAAAATGAAAAATATAACCGTTATCCATCACATCAACATTTAAATTTAAATTTTCTATCTCTTGTGTGGGTCCCAATAATTATAACTGTTATCCATCACATCAACATTTAAATTTAAATTTTCTATCTCTTGTGTGGGCCCCAATAACGGCTATATTTTTCATTCTCATTCTACAATAATTTGGCTCGAACAGGGCCTTACAATCTTTTTATTTTCATTATATTTTGGGACTTGATACAAAATTCAATGCTGCACTTCTCTCTCTCTAGTATTTTAGGCAATATAAGTTTGCAACTTGTATATTTCAATCCATTCAAAGTGTGCGTCCTTATACAAGTGCCTACGTATATTGAAGGTGGATAATTCAACTGTGAATCATGAACCTGGTGAGGATGACTAGCAATTGATAAATAGGGATTGGAAATGTATTATACTTGACAAAACATCTCCAATTTATATGGCTGGAAACATTATAACCAATGTTGAAGTTCACACCCTTCAATTGATCTAACAAATCACTCTCTGTGTGATCCTTTGCCACCTGGTTTGTTATATATCCGTAGTAAAAAGATACCAAGAAGCATAGCTAGAATTTGATGTAGTGCCTGTAGTGCCTTCCATTCTGATGTGCCTCGTGGTTGAAAAGCACTACCCTCCAGTTGTGCAAGTTGACTAACACCATGTTTTTATTCGTCTTGAACTCAATTTTCATCTTCACATTGTATTTTCTCTGTGTGATCCATCAAGGAGATTGTATTTATTTGTTTCAGTAGACAATGGAAATTTCTCCATACCATTAAGCCCCTGTTTGATGGTCATTATAAAGAGAAATTGGGGGAAAATGATTTTTTGAATGGTGATTTTTTGAAGAATGTTAAGGAAAGATTTTGGTTTGATGTGCAAAATATTTTATTATGTGAATGTGTGGTTGAAAATGATTGAGAAATGAAGAGTTTTGAAATTAAGTGAGTCAAACAGGGGCTAAAATAGAATTTTATTGCCGAGGAAAGTTGCACTGCATTCAGAAACAGGTATCCTATGTACAATAATACAGAGATATAGAAAACATATAAAATTATCTAAAAAAGCAGTCCTGAGGATTGTACCCTCTGGCTTAGCCAACAAAGAGACCAAGAAAGCACCAGCTGCTTGGATAGTAGGTAGGAGCTATTTTGGGAAATCCTAGCCTTCTTCTCTTTTCTCTGTATAAGTGCACCATGTACTCGCTATCATATTACAAATGCATCTTAATCGCAACTAGATACGCAAAAATTTATTTGAAACTTCTTTTTCATTGAGTTAAACAAAACATATGATTTCAAGTGGATACCTTACTACACCACCGTGTGCAGAAACAGATGACTTTTGATCCATAATGATGCATGCACATTGGACTTGAATTGGAAGTTATTTGTTAGGTGTCCTTATCTGCAGAATCATGAGGATTCAATCTATTAAATACCACAGATGAAGTAAATGCCTATCAAGTGCCATTTACTACTAACTAAATGTATATTCTGTAGCTTAGAGACAATTGAAACCCTTCTATATGCTCTCTCTTGTTTATTTCGCATCTGGGACTACTAAATGATGCTATCATATTTAATTGCAGGAGGAAGTTGCCAAAGAATTTGGTATACCAGTCCAATTTCAGCGATTTTGGATTTGGGCAAAAAGGCAGAACCACACTTATCGTCCAAACAGACCATTAACCCCACAGGAGGAAGCTCAAACTGTAAATAACATATCCATTTCTTTTTTCATTTTTGAAAATTTGCACGTAAACCTAAACCTTGATGACAACATCTGTTCTGAGTATAGTTTTCTATTACGATTTTTACGATTTTCCTCTTTTGTGGCATCTTATAGTAAGATCCCCCGTCTGGGGACAAATGTCCTTCTAAACCTTTGTTGTGGCTACATATTTAGCCTTGGGAGGATATTGAAATTAGAAGCAAGGGAAATTATATCCCTCTTCGGCAAGATTGAAAGTTGCATTGAATTTTATATATTGTGCAAATTGTTGTGTGCATCATTACTGTAAAAAATTGAAAACGACGATCGTTAGCTGTTTCAAAGTACTGTCAATTAGAATTTAAAAACCACGACTCACTCCATTTCAAAACTCACCACTTTTCTATTGATAATAGGGCATGGGATTAGAGGCTGAAACCAGCATAGAAAACATGCATAAAAATAGTCTTGTCTAAACATGTGATTCGTATGATGACCTTGAGTGGGAATGAGACTCGTGAGATGAGTTGACATCGCATTTTGTACCGAAGGAGAAAAGGCGGTTGGCTTTTTTTTTTTTTTTCTCCAGTTGATAGTCTTCCATGAAATTTCCTGTCAGTAGTTGTTTGTTATTGCATTGAAAGATGGCATTAATATATTCCACTTCTGCTTAGTTTCTTTTTTAAAAAATAAGCATTTATTCATATGATGCTAAAAGGGGTGCTTCCTTTAAATTCCCCAATTAAGACATATTAAAATCTGCATTTACCCCTAAAAGCAAATACTAGACAGTAGACAGTAGAGGAGACAAAAAAGTCCTTCCACATTAAGAAACAGGGTAAGTACAAAGCATTGGAACTAAATTACTAATTGATCAAAATCATCTATTCCCCTCCTTTCAATTATCTCTCATCTCCTCACACATCATCAAAGTTCATGGAATAATTGTCAATGATTTCGAAGGAGCTATCTTAACTGTTCTAGTACAGTCAATTGTTTCACGTCACTCACTTTCCTGCATTCCTGGTTGGGATTTGCTGAATACACCTTATAACGGTTGTGGTATTTATTTGTAATAGTTTGTAGGATGAACTGTGTTATTGATGCGTGCCAGACTTTGGCAAACAGGGTTAGCTTCTTTAGTTTATTTCATAGAGATTTTGAATGCTCGTCATTTTTCTTGCTCGTACAATATTTAGTCCCTGTTTGACTCTCTTTAAATTAAAACCCTTTATTTCTCATATTCACTTTCAACCACACATTCACACAATAAAATATTCTACACAAACACAACTTTTCCCTACTTTTTGACCACACATTCTCCAAAAAAATCATTATTCAAAACATCATTTCCCCCCGATTTCTCCTTATAATGGCCATCAAACAGGGGCTTAAGTGGTATCCCTGCTCATTTCATGTTTTTTACTGTATTCCCTTGTTGATTATAACTTGCTAGGCTTCATTTTTAATTGTGTTTTTAATATGTTGACAAGTTCTTTGTCGTGATTCCTTTCTATATTTCATTTTATTTGGTCACTTTCTAGAAAAAAATTCATGTGGTGATAATTTTGTGTTGCAGGTTGGAGCATTGAGGGAAGTTTCCAATAAGACCCACAATGCAGAGCTAAAGTTATTTTTGGAAGTAGAACTTGGACAGGTATCTTGTAACAGTCATGTAGAAATTTTGAAAGCTTTCATTGGCTCACGGACATTGAGATACATTCTTCCCTCCTGTTTTTATTGTATTTCTCATCCATAATCCTGTTGAATGTTCAGGATCTGCGTCCTGTTCCTCCACCTGACAGAATTAAAGAAGATATACTTCTGTTCTTTAAGCTATACGATCCTGAGAAAGAAGAGCTTAGGTAGTTAATTGTTTTTCATAGTATATTAGTTGTCTGCTTTTAGTGCAAGCCTTTTGACTGTGATTTTTATTTCCAGATATGCTGGTAGGCTTTTTGTAAAAAGCTCTGGGAAGCCCATTGAGATCCTTACTAAACTAAATGAATTGGCGGGATTTGCTCCTGATGAAGCAATTGAACTTTTTGAGGTACATTATGACGCAAAGCTTGCATGTGTTACACAAATATAACCATATGCATTGTCTTTCGTTACTTATAAGAAGGATTTTTTGTGCATTTGAAGATCACTACATTCAGCAATGTTCTTTTTTGTCATCTCTACAGGAAATAAAATTTGAGCCTTCCGTCATGTGTGAACCCCTCGACAAGAAAGCTTCTTTTCGGTTTAGCCAGGCAATTATTGTTTTATTGTACTTTTACTATTTGAATACACTGTCCTTCTATTTGTTACTTATCCCCCCTTCTCTCTGTCTATGCTTTCTTCTTCGATTCAGATTGAAGATGGGGACATAATTTGCTTCCAGAAGCAGCTTTTGTCTGGAAAAGAACATGTCCGATTTCCTGATGTTCCTTCGTATTTGGCCTATGTAAAGAGTCGCCAGGTCAATCTTGTGTTTAATCAGTTGCTTTCTAATTGTTCTGTTTTTAAATATATGCCAGTAAGTGGAGGTGTCACTAATTGGCTCTAAATTAAGTGAATGACGACTTAGGTTGTTGGGGCATGTCTTTCGTAGATTTGAAGTGGCTCCCTTTCATAAGTAATACAATCTCAATAGAATAGGTTAGAAGAGGAAGGGGTAGACTAAAACTAACATGGATATTGGTTGTCCAGGATTTGGATCTTCGCATAGATGTGGAAATGAACCGAACCGAATGGGGGAAAAGGATTTACGTAGCCGACTCCTAATTTGTTGTAAATAAGGCTTAGTTTCTTGTGGTTGCAAATACTATTTGTCTTTTGGTGGATAAAGATAATTAAGGTAGCGCATTAGACGGCATAATAGATGCACATGAAAGTCTTCTAGGCTCTCTTTCAAGTCCCTACAATTTTTTTGAGGGGTAGTTACATCTCTGTTCTTTTATAACGCTTGTGTATATCTTTAGTGATTAAGCATGTTAATTTGGTGCTTTTTCATGTTCCTTCCTATTCTTCCATCTTTTAATATGAATCGACTCTTAGCAGATTGTTCACTTTCGAGCTTTGGAGAGGCCTAAGGAGGATGGTTTCAGCCTAGAGTTGTGAGTATTTATGATCCTGTTATAATTTCTGATACAGTTCGAGACTGTTCTTGAATATTACTTGTAGTTTGTTAATTGCGGTCTGTGTTACATTTTTAATTAGTCTTGTATGTTTTATAACCTTTGGCATAAATCTCTAGAGCAAAGAACCACACTTATGACGATGTTGTGGAAAGAGTGGCTCAACACCTTGGTTTGGATGATCCATCTAAAATCCGTCTTACTCCTCACAATTGCTATTCTCAGCAACCAAAGCCCAATCCAATCAAATATAGAGCAGTTGATCAGTTGTTAGATATGCTTGTCCACTACAATCAGGTAGCTCTGACACTGTAAGCTCAGTATGTTCCTGTGTGTGACAATTTTGAGGTTGGCCTATGATGTCAATGGATTGATAATTTTCCTGTGCAGATCTCTGATATTCTGTATTATGAAGTTTTGGATATTCCTCTTCCTGAACTGCAATGCCTTAAAACTCTGAAAGTTGCCTTTCATCATGCCACAAAGGATGAGGTAGTGGAAGTGCAGATGTCATTGCTCTGTTCTTTACTTGTCAATTTGAGTTGTATAACATCATATGATCTAGGGCACACTGTTCCTCTCAGGCTGTAATTCTCAACATTAGATTGCCTAAACAAAGCACTGTTGGAGATGTGCTTAACGAGATCAAAACAAAGGTAGGTTCAGTGCCGTGAATAATTTTACCGCATGTTATTGATCTTACTTAATTGAAAGTATTATAGTATACACCTTACATAAATTTTTCCCTAGCTATTAGTTCAAAATATGTTGTTAGTCTTGTTGGAAAAATATGACTACAATTGCAGTTTCATAGTAATTACTATTTACCGGTCGCTTGCTTTTACCTCTGCTCCTACTTACAGAGTACTTTTTAGATCCTGCCTCCAGAAAAGGCAAGAAAAAATAGACAATTTTTTTTGTTTTAACATTTGTTGTATGCATGTTGAAACAGGTAGAGTTATCTCATGCAAATGCAGAACTCAGATTGCTTGAAGTTTTCTACCACAAGATTTATAAGGTGTGATCATCGTCCTGAATCTTTTCTGTGTTTTTACGCTGTCATATGCCTAGACTTGTTGAGTTGGATTGTGATTTAGCCTTTATATTTTATTAGCTTCTGTGTTCACTTCTTCGACATGGATTGTTGGTTGGTTTTTCAAACCCTGCTAGAAGACATGTTGCCACTATATTTGAGGCCAGGCTGTCTTTGATAGGTCACCTTTCCATGAAAAATGGAAAATATTTTCCACTTTCCAAGATTTTGGTTGTTTGATGGCAATATTTTCCATGGAATTCCATTTCCTCCCCCCACCCCTCACGCGTTTAGCCACTTTTCAAGGAAAATGTTTTCTTGATGTTTTGGTGGTTTTTTGTTTCCCATCTTTTTTTTTTTTTTGGCAAGAAATAATCCTAGACACAATGGTAAAAAGATTTATCACTTTTATTAACAATCTTCATGTAAAACAAAACCAAACGAATGGTACTTGGTATAGTAATTTAATTTAATTTTTTTTTTTTTTTATAATTGAAACAAATTCTAGACTTAATGGTAGAAAAAATTATCACATTAATGGGCAATTTCCATGAAAAACAAGGACAAACGGACACCAAACTTTCAACATTTTCCAGATGGAAAATTATACCAATCAAACACAATTAATTACAATTCCAATAAAACAATTTCTAGGCAATTCAATTAACTGGAATTCATTTTCTTTCCACCAATTTTCCACATTTACAA
>CAIGRH010220210.1:1344-16135 GCA_903798295.1 Fraxinus nigra | reverse complement strand
TTCTTCTCCTAGTGTTAATGCCTTTGTATGGAGGCCTTCTTTCCCATTCCGGCGGCTTGTTCGCCTGTAGATGCCTCAACGTTCTCAACATAAATTTACTTTTGCTAATCTGGTCTTGAATAGTTTGTTTTGAGTGTTGGTGCCACGCCCCCTAATTCCATGGTACTTCACAAGTAGTAATTTGTATGCACCATCTCGGTTTAGGCCAAAGGGCCCGTCAACGAGCAATAAAAGGAAAGCTTATCTTAATTTTGATTCCAATGGGAACAACTATGATCTTGGTAGTTGCATTGAAGTAGACACGAATATCAATGTCTAAGGATTTCACATGTTTCAACTTGTGATTTATAAATTGATTCGACATAAAATAAAAAAATGATCTCTCCAACACATAAATGGCTAGGAGTTCATGTTCTCATCATTTTTGGTAAAATCAAGTAGACCGCGAAGATATTCATAAACTGCTCTACATTGCATTTGCCACATGCTTGAAAGGGAAAACATCTTTTTTCTCAATTCTCCATTTTGTTAGGCAAGATTTTTAAAATTTTTTTTTAAAATTTTTATTTTTAAACACGTTCAAATAAATTATCTTTTTTTTTTTAGTATGTTAAAATCTCATTTTAGCCCAAAATTCATTTTAAAATAGTATTTTGATGGAGAATGTACTTAAAAAATAAGAAAAGAAAATTGAATTTGCATGTTTAAAAATAAAATAGGAGAAAATTGTAAAAGTAACGGGAACCCAAAAAGGGCTTAACAAGAAAAATATTGTTTATTTTCAAATGTCTCTTATTTTATTGTCAAAATAAATAAGTTAATTATGTTTTAAGTAAGCTTTTTAAGCTTCAATCCGAACTGAATTGTCGACTATGCAGCCATCGTAGTGCATAATGAATACATCGACGAATTTGATCAAACTACTTGCAATAATCACATACTTGATTATATATATATATATATATATATTACTAAGCCTTCAAAGGGATCCCAGCTATTCTTTCTTTAAGCGAGTTCAACACAGCTTTGCTAGCCAGTCTCTTCGCGGTTTTTTTATCAGAAGCCGAACGTGACTCTTTGTGTACAATGCCGTCAGCTTCCACCTCCACTTCAACAAATGACACCCCATTTTCAAGAACGACAACAGGCTCTTTGAGTGTAAAATGCTTCTTCTGACATAATTCAGATAATTCTCTCACCGGATGAAGCCTCAGTGTCTCAGGTGTAATCATGGGCTCGAGAAGAGGCCTTATACTTTGAAAAACAATCTCCTTGTTGTACCCAGAATCAACGAAGATAGCCCCGGCTAGGGATTCTATTACATCCCCGAGCACCTACATCATGTCAACAAGACAAATAATTAGTGCCACGAGAAAAGTTTATACATTCTATGATATGAAACTGAGCACGTAACACTTCGTGAACTGCACCTTGCATTTTTGGTAATTTGCAAAATTTCGCAAAAACGAACTTCCAGGTCATTGATTGAATCTCAGAACACACACGTTTACAAATTCGACATTATAAAAAATTCACCCCTTTAAACAGAATATTGGAATAAAACTCATATTCATAGATGTAAATGAGAATATATTTTATGAAAGTTACCACCTTCGGGAAAGTTATCTCAGATTCCCAACCAAAAGTTGAGACCAAGGATAGGTCCTCGGAATTGTTAACAGTCTCGATTATATGCCGGTGAAGCTCTTGTGAAGCATGAAGAATATGTTTGTGAAGTCCCGCTTTAAGTGCCGATTGAGCATAACAATCATTGTTCACAGATGCTGACCTTAGATCGGTTAGAAGACCAGGAGACAGGCCAGGATATTTGTGGTACAGGTTCACAGTAATCACATAATCTAGTACCGAGTCTCCAAGAAATTCCAGACGCTGCAGAAGAATGAAATTAAAGCCATCACTAAACAATTTCGCATAGTAAGAAATAATTTCTACGGCACATACCTGATAGCATCTTGGAATTTCGGGCAGCATGTAAGAACCATGAGTTAGTGCTTCAACTAAATAAGAAGCATCACGAAACCGATAGTTCAACAAAGACTCAAAATATCTGACATTGACACGTTCCTCAGGATTAACAGGGAAGGGCCTTGTATAGGGAACACCAACAGTGTCAACATTTATACCAAGCCATGCCATAAAGGATAAGGCCGCTGATTCACCACCTGAGCTAAGGAATGCACCAATCAACGCTTCAACAACATCTGCGATAACCTTACTTTTTAGCGTCCTGCTCCCTTTAACATAGACTTTTCTAGATGAAGGTAACTCCTCTTCTAAACCATGATCTGCAGAATTATCCCCAGGAATTATCCATGTTTGGGGGTTGAATGGTTCATTGCGGATGAAGCCCTAAAATTTAGAAGTGACCAAATTAAGAAAGAAAAATTCAGTACTCATTGATAGATATTATTTCTTTGAGGCACAAAATAAAAGAAACCAACCAACAAATTTCGGTCTCTCTGGTTTCTTGTCCAAAACTAATTTTAAGACCTCAAGATAACTTACCCAAGTACAAAAGTCATGTCTAAATAGCATATGGATGTACTCTGTTGACCTTCTATTAATTAAGTAAATAATAAGTCATTGCTATTAAAAATAAAAAAATTAGAAGAATTTATTTTCTTTACTTTTGAAAAATAAGAATAAGAATATAATACAAAATTCTCTTCTTTAAAAACTTTTCCTATGACACATGCAACAAGTGTGCCTGAGCTTCACTTTCAAGTAAAATATTTACTAGTGAGATTAAGCAAAAATATGATTACGACTAGGTAATATTACCGGAATTTTGCGGTCACATCCCAGCTTGCACAATGTAGCATTAGAAATTATTTTTTCCTTTTTAATACTAAGTAGCCCCTCGTGCTCTTTTTGATAAATTTTGAAAACATGTTGACCAGCAACAAATTTAAGAAAAGAATCCCCAAGGGTCTCTAGTGATTCCAGATGAAGTTTTTCTTGGCATTTCTTTGTTGTGATTGCTTCCAAAACCTGATAGTGACAACAAATTAACATTAGACCAAGATAATGGTTAAGATGACAACATCAACTAAATTAAAACACCAACTTTAAAAAAACTAATTTATTTCACTCATAATTAATGAGCAGACAATATACATTAAAACCCTCACTAAATCATGCAAAGCTTATCGTGCATGTAATGTCGTAATCCAGCTAAACATAATGTGTCAGGTTAATTTCTTCATACCCATTAAGAAATATCCAAATAAATTTCAACAATCAGAAATATGCATTACTTATGCATACCAAGTCACCAAATACACTTCTAGTAAATTAACCCCAATCTAGCACTTTTCATAAATTAAAAGTTTAAAAGAAATGGCAGGTGCAGCTCATCAATGATTTGAAAAATAATAGTGTGTTCTCAACTAGCTTAAATGATCTAGCAAGTCAAGACGTGACATTAAAATTTAAGATATAGGGAACCACAGGAGTAAAAAATACATACTTTGATGATTGGAATATCAACATTTTGCATGCAGTGATCCTCGTGCATTCTTCTCAAGTTTGAAGCTAAAAGCAAAGACTCGATCCGATGCATGACAGATGGAAGAAAGGAGAAAGAGTAAAATGTAGAAATAGATATAGGCGACATAATTACTGAACAAAGTTCAGGTGGCAGTTCGCATGATGCATTACTTGGTTCTGCATGGGAAAAGGAAAACACCACTTAGCATAAACCAAAATGTGATATGTCCAAATATACAGTACACAAGTATCTTGGTTAATCGCAAAGCAAGAAATAATCTCAATAAATCTCCTTATTCCGCATCGTAGTAAGAAAATATTAGCCCAGATTAACAATAAGCCTCTTAACACAACGGTTTTAACAAAACATATGCACTAGACGAGCCATTCACTTATTCAATTCACACAAAAAAAAAAAAAACATGCACCCACCAGCACACAAACAGGAACTTCAACTCAATAATAATTTGGTCCATGTTAATTTGATACTTCAGTACTCCAATCCTTGAATTATTTAGGCAGTTTCATATATACATGATTCAGAGTTAGAAGCAGAGAGACAACAAATAGGTGGACGCAAGGGAATCTGAAGAATTTTAAACATGTTACAGTATTAGCTTATGAAAAAATGTCAATAAGAGAATTTCTTACAAAATCTGCTGTCTTTCATGATTTGTTTAGAAAATGCCAAGGGAAAATGAATTGTTTCTATATACATTTTAGCCCCTTCTTTGAAAGTGCTTATTTGACAATCACGTTTCCCCCACACATTCTCAATAATAATAATAAGTAAATAAATAAAATAAAATAAAATCATTTTTCACGTTTCCCCATAGCTTTTTCTTACTTTTTAACTACTTATTCTCCAAAAGAAAATCACTTTCGCACAAGCACTTAATAATAAACCAACCTTTTGCCTTCTGACCTCTACATCTCTGAAGGTAATTTTGCACTGTAAAGATGCGTCTCCCATTAAGAAGTGCTTCATTTTGAAAAAGCAATTTGATGCCATGTCTACAAGGAACAAAACATTATTATTAAGATTAAGCTTGCCCACGCATAGTAAATACATCAGTGCTAAACTGAAAGGAACGGAATAATGCAGACCTCTTTTCATAGTACTCTTTGTAAGTAACATATTCACCATTGTTCAGACTAAGAAATGAATTGCCATGCAAAGCACCCAGAGTTCCAGTGATGCAATACATGAAACCATTATGAGGTGTATGAACCAACGAATTCTCTAACATGCAGGTACAGACCAAACCATTCTTTGTGTGCACAAGATGACCATGACCTTTGGGTGAAGAACCATGAACGTGCATATCACAGAAACTGTTATTTTGAAATAGGACAGATTTAATGCAATTCCAATCAATTAGTGAGCCTTGAAGCGGAAGAAGAAGATAATCAAAAGCCACACAGTCACTCCTCATATAAGATCTGCCCTGATCTTCATGAAGTCTATAAAAATTATTATGAACAAGATGCTTAAAAACAGTGTTCTGAAACCTCTGACACAAGAGAATCTGCAATCAAAGATTAAAAATCGATTTTCAGAAAATCAAAATTCTCATTGGCTGTTAGATTCTCAACATGACAATAGCAAATGATTATAGATTATTAATTTTAGCATTTTACCTGCTCAGAAGTCAGTTTAATGCTTCCAATATATTTTACACGCACAAGTAGTTTTCCCCTATCCACATCTAAATCCAAATTTGACCGCTCGACATCAGATTCAAGTCTTATCCTGGTGGCAAGCACAATGTCGTGCGGCTGGACGGTATAAGTGAACTCCTGCTGTAATTTAATTAAATAGCAATAGTACAGCCTTTCGGACTCATTGTCGTGATAACCAACCAATTCCTGTGGGCAGTACTGTACATGTTCCTCCACATGAGGAGGTTTGTATCCTGTACATTCAGATTCGAAAAAATATTGTAACTTGTCATAATCTTGAAAAACAAGTCCGTAGGAGAACTAAAGAAAATTCCAAATCAAGAATCATAATCAACAGAAGTGTAAACAAATAGTTACCAAATTCTTCAGCATCAGCTTCTTCCCTCATAATATCAGGCACAAGATTATCAGTCAGGGCACCGATCTGATGAAGTTTTCTGCAAGCTTCTAGGCATGCAAGTTGCTTCAGTATTTTGTTTTTACCCTTAACGGTAATAGGTTGTATTTGGCAGCCTTTTGGAAGGTGCAGTGTGCAAATTTCCAATTCTTTGTCAACCACAAAGCGAGGGCAAGGTCTGTAGTAACTACAAATCAAAAGGCAAAAAAATAAAATACTCTTTTCACAATTTTGAGAAATTAACACTTTAACAAACCACACAGCAATCATGTACGTTCTTATGATAATTTGACAACCTAGAATCTAAAAGCTTCAAAATGGTGATAGGCCAAAAGATGTCAGGAACAAACCAGTCAGAAGGCAGCCGCGAGCAATAGAAATAAAGCAAAGACACACTAGAAGTCAAAGTCACAATTGCTCCTGTGGTTTCAACTTCATAATATTCTTCACTTTTCAATTCATTATCAATAGGTTCACAAGGAAGATTAGCATGGCTCAAGCACTCCTTCCGCATTATCTCTCCACTAGCCAAATAGTTCTCCACACGTTTGAGGGTGGCAGTATCCCCACTACAATCAACCAATAGAACAATGAAGAAAGTGATAATCAGCCTCATCATTGACCTTCGAATTGCTCATATTCTACTGTAACCAGTTATCAACCAAAAAGACAGGATATTCGATTAATAGATACTTTAATATTCAATTAGGCTTCAACCAATGGATACGAGTTTGAAGCCTTAAAGCAACTATCAAATCATGCACTGCAGTAGAAAAGAAATTGTTAAATTGATCCCAACAAGAAAACAGTCGTCGAGATTTTACCTTCTATTTTTACTATTTTTGAAGTGAGAACACTGCTCATATCATCAGTATAGAATTTTCCCCAACAAGAAAACAGAGATCAACATTTTATTATTCTTCTATTTTTACATTTTGAAAGTTACTGAGCTCACCTTTTCACCATTAATACAAAGTCTGAGTCTTGCATACGAGCACGCCCACGTGACTGAATAAAGCTACATATTGTGGCAGAGGGATCAAATCTAATCACAAGATTGCACCTTTGCACATCTAATCCCTCTTCAAGCATAGAGGTTGCAATGATGATGTTAACCTGTAAAAACATGCCCAAGAACAAAAATAAATATTTTTTTATAAAAATAAAGTAGCAAATATTGGAATGGTAAATAAAAAATTCATGTACAAGACCCACTGTGCCCTTGCGGAATTCATCAACAATTTTGTTTTGCTCTTTTCTACTCTGTGATTGCAGCTTAAAAGTGTTCCCTGCCGTGTATTCTGTCCTCCACCCACTGACTTCAGGAAGTAACTCATTCAACAGATTCCGAAGAACAATCGCCGTGATAATTCTCTCAACAAAGACTATACATCTCAAATCCTTAATTTCCCTGTGCAAGTATCATGTAAGAGAGAGTACCAACGAAAGGCTCTCAACCAAACTCAAAATATCCACAAGTGGTGAAGAACTAATGACTAATAAACAATTGAAACAAGAAACTGGACAAATGCTCTTATTTTCATCCAAAATCAATTAAAATCCAGAAATATCTTATGAAACAAGTGAGAATAATTGGAATATTAGTGGTATTGTATCTGCTTCAAGTGAACAGTAGGAAACCAAAATGATACACCTGGGACTTTGTACTTTGTGCCCTTCCAGGTGAAGTATGAACAAGAACAGCAGCACGGGTGATAACACTGCTGTTCTAAGCTTACAAGACCTACCAAGCATGGTGGTAAGTCTATGTGACTAGAAATTTAACACTTCTTTAGTTGATGAACATAGGTGGTGACTGATATTGTGTAACGTCAACTAACGCTTTTTATATCTCATGATGTTCAATTCACGACATCAAACATATCATAAGATATTTAGTTGTGTACAATTCCCAACTACAAAGTAAGTCGGACTTTCTCTCTCACCTTGAAGCTTAGCCAAAAATGCAGTCATGTCAAAGATCCCCACCACATGTGGTGGAACATATACACAGTTGGATTTTGCAGATTTTGAAGTTGATAAACATGGGTGGTAGCAATAACGCTAAATCATATTTTTATCTTGTGCTGTACAATCAAACAGACCATAAGATTCTTCCCCATGCATGTTTGCCTAATCATTAGGTCCTTGTGATGTTACCACCTATTACATGATACACTCCGAATAACTATAGTTTAACACATCATAAACAGGATACTAAAGTTCTACCCAAAAACTAAAATGTACTTCCAAAGAAATATTAGAACGAAAATTTTCTCATGATTTAAATTAGTTCTGTGAACATTTTAATCTCAAAACAGGTAAGGCACTCATCAAAAGAATTGAAAAGAACACTGATAGTTTCTAAAGAAAAATATATATAGCGTATATTAGCAAACCTGTATTCAAGAAGAGTGTTAACAAGGCAGGCAACCTTCGATGTAACATACCCAGAATTCAATTTAGCTTCTATACCATAACAATTAGACCATTGTGGACCTTCATGAACAGAAACAAAACAATCAGCGCACGAATAGAAAAGAATAAGATATCTAAATCTTGGACGAAAACAGATCAGTGTAGACATTATATAAAGTGAGAAATACCCGACGGCACAAAGGCACAAAAGACTTTAAGTGCATCCAAACCGAAATCTCTAACAACTTTCTCAAAACGTACATCCAATGTCACCCATGAAAAGAAATTGGTTTCTTCACAAGATAACGTCTCTGCTGCCTATTCAAACAGAAGTTCCTACTGTCAATTCATACAGCCGCAAAAAAATTGTGCTTTTTATATACAAAAAAAATTGACAAAAATAAAAAATATACCTTTATAGCTAACCAAACACCGAGCTCAGTTAAACAAAACATGAAGGTAGAGCAAAGATTAGATAATCTTTTTATTGCAGATTCAGCGGCAGAGATCGAGATACTTGATCTTTCCAGAGAAAGTTTATGCTGATGAAAAGTATATATAAGTCAGTACCTTGAAAATGGGAAGACCAAATGATAGCATGAAAATGCTAACCATAGATGAAAAAATCCAAACAAACGAGTTAAGTTCCCAAAAAATACAGCTTCAGTCCTTAAGATAAAAAAATTATATTACTTGTTCAAATCTCCTAGTATCTAAAACAATGCAAATCACCCTAGTGCTTGCAGCACCAGTAACTTCCAACTAGAACAAAGACAGAGAGTAGAAAAAGTAAAGGACTCACAAGATTAATATTGAACACCTTATCTAAAAACTTAAGCTGATAGACGTTCAACCCGACCCCTCACGTGCATATAGGACTTCATGTTTTTTATTAAAAACAAGCATGTGCAAAAATTTCATATATGGGTGACAACAAAACTTGAACATTAGTCTTTTATCTAGCAATGGTACATCTTCTCATCTAAAACCTTAAGTTACAGAGAGAGGACGCATTTATTTATTTAAATTTTGTCTTCAACAAGTTTAACCTCCACAGAACATCAAGCTAGGATATTTATCATAAAGCCATGAAGTACACGAGATGAGGGAGAATCAATATTCAAATCTAAATAAGATATACTATTCATGCTACACTTGTAACATCCATTTTACTCCAATGGTAAGCATATTTTTCATCAAGTGAAACTGTATCGTTAGTTATTCATAGGAGCAATAACACGCAACAATTCCAACAGTTACTAGCTCCAAGTGAGATGTGTATACCTTCTCTATCAACTTTTCCAGATCACTTGCAATACGTTCAACAGTGAGGCAAGGAACACCCACATCTTTGTATATCTTTACTTTTGGAGTCGAAAATGGGATATACCGAGCTAAAACAGATTCACTTTCACACGTGAAGACCTTCATTTATAAGAACAGTGTAGATTAGGAACCATTAAACAAACCCAAATGAGACACTAGCCATAAGAACGAAATTCACAAATATATGTAGCCACTACTAAAGAGGGATTTGCAAGGGTAACTGCTCTTACATGCCTTAATACTTCAAGAACAAATTCGCTTGTAGGCAACATATAACAGGTTAGATACATCAAAGTATATTATTTTAAAATTTTCTCAAAAATTATTTAATATCAAAGTAAGTTGACAATTTCAATCTACTATACTATACTAGCTGCATAAATTAAGCTTGCATCACAACGATACATGAATTACGAAGCAAAGGTAGCAAAAATACCTTTGAATTCATTAGATTTTCAAGTTTCCTAATCTGTTCCCAGTGGTGAGCGGCCGAGCATGAGCCTATACAGAGCAACGAAATGAAGTGCTCAGGTAAAGTCAGTAACAGAGAGATCGAAAGAGAGCTATACACAATACAACACCCAAGATTGAATTAAAAATTTTCAAGAAGTTGCATAGTACTAACCTTTAGCCTTTATAGGAGAAGCAGTCATCCCAAATATTCTAGGAAGGTGCAAAGCATTTTCTCGTCGTTGGCGAGTATAGAATTCCTGCAAGTTGTTTTTCTAATATTGTAAGTCAAAAACCAAATCACTAGAGACAAAGTCAAACAATGTCATGTTAGACAAATTCAAGGAGACTAAAAACTTTAGAAGTGTCTCCATTTTAATTCAGTAACTAAAGTTTTGATGACATCTATTCATGCACCTTGCCAAAGTAACTCGCGGTAAATAAAAGATGCACACATGTTAACCAATATTTCTTACTTCAATTGATTATATTATAATACATCCCACACCTCTTTTATTCAGGAGAGAGTTGAAAGTGTGAATGGTTTCTCACTTTTCCACATTTGCTTCTTGATGCTACCTTTTTTGTCAATTCCAAAACGTTAACATTGTACGACAAAATTGACATGGTTATTAAAAAATCGCAACAAAAGAAGGAAATCTGAATTGAGGCTAAGAGACTTAAACTAATTATGTTTATTACTTAATAAAGGTCTACGTTGATTCATTATGATGTAACTACTTGTTCATGTCATTGAGACCCTCATTGTTTCAATGAGAAGTAACACATTTTCATGATACTCAAGTTTATACCATTGAGTCCAAATCAATGCTCTTCTTTGGGACTGAAATTTATTTTGATACAAACAAAATCAAAGTGAAATTTCAGTGTTAGCTAAAGGACTCCTGGACTAGAAATCGCAACCGTCAGAAAGATACAAGAACCTCGTAAATATATAATAACCTCGTAAATATATAATAACCTCGTAAAGATACAAGTTCCATCATGCATAAAAATGGGATTTAAAATAGAGAAAACACAATCCATGTGCTTATTTGGAACTCTCTTGCACCGTACAACACAAGAAAATCATAACCTTACTGCTATTATGTTACCATAAGAACACAACCAGTGGTTAAAATTCCATACCAAGTTAGAAATTAAGAATATACCATTTAGCCAAGTTAGAAATTAAGAATATACCATTTAGCCCTTGTCTGAACCCCATTATTTTGGGATAATAGATTTTGGAATAGAGTTTTTTTTAAAAAGTAGGAAAAAAAATTTGGTTTACATGTAAATTATTTTATTAAGAGAATGCAAGTTAAAAATGAGTTTTGAGAAAAATAAGCTTTGGAAAAATGGAGCTCAAACAAGGGCATAGAAACATGACAACATACTACAAATTTCGGATTAACATTGTGATAGTCAAATTAATTCATTACAAACTATTAAGATATCTATGAAGGTTTTAAATTAAAGAGGAAATATCAAATAAACAAGTGAGTTGTGATCAATAATCAAATTCTCTTAATGAAACCACAAAGATGTTAAAAATAACTTCAAGTTTGACGTATCGTATTACAAAAAAACCATACCCTCATGATCCGAGCATAGTCGTGATTGCCTCTCGCATTATGACATTCATCAAATATTAAAACCTTTATCTGGTCAAGACCCAAAAACCTATTACTCAAGGCCTTACACAAAATCGCTGGAGTCATTACAAGCACCTAAACATGAAATCCCAGTGTTACAATATGAGAAGCATGTATTTATGATTATGATAAAGAATGCATTTCCCGATTAATATAATTTCTCACCATTCTTACAACATTCAAATCTTTACGAAGGTTTAAGCATTTACTAGTAATACATTTTCATCACAAAAAACAAGAGGACTTATAGAAGTAACTTCATCACAAACATTTTCATAGTAGCTTTAAGTTGGCAACTTAAATTAAGCCCCTGTTTGAACCATATTATTTTTCTCATTCTCATTTTCAACCACACATTTTTCAATAAAATAATATTTTACATCACATCATTAACTTTTTCTACTTTTTCAACCACATATTCCCCACATTATAAGTAAAAATGCATTCTTACTCCCAAAATGTGTACCAATCAAGGCCCCATATTATAGTTTGGGATAACGTTTATAGCCCTTACTTCATGCCTCCACCAATTTATTGTCCTAGTAAACAGAACCACTTTTTAGCTAAGAATGGATTGTAATTTTATACTAATTTGAAGGAGTGCACAATAAGCAGCCCTATAACCCAATACCGCAACTTCATCCAATAACAAAGATTGTTGAATTTATTTTAAGTATTTTGGTCTTGAAACATATGATGATAGATGACATATCATTAGCAAAAGTAAAGAAAGAGAAGAGGGAGTCATTCACACCTCATGCTCATCCTTTACGCGGTTCCATGTGGAAGCATCCCAGTCATCAACACGCATCTCACCATAATACTTGCCCACTTTTAAGTCAGTGTGCATCTCGATATATTCACCTTGCTGTTTAACCATTAGAAGTACAAAATCAAATTTTAAACCATATAAAAAGCCATATACATTGTAACTGCAGGAAAAGGAAAAGGTTAACATAGAAAACTCTATTTGAATCTTCATTAAATTAACAGGTTAATAATTAAACCAAACAAGTACATGGTAAGTGATGCATCATGCAATTATAAATTTGCATAAACTCTAAGGACAACGACAAATAATGTATCAAATAAATCACATGAAAACTAATGCACAACATCTATGTACAGATGCATAGTCACATACTTGGGTTACCAAAACAACATGAGGGACCAAAAATACAGCAATGAAGGGTGAAGGCTTTCTGAGGTGGTGGGCATAGCTGCGGAGGAGCATGATTGCAATCAGGGTCTTCCCAGAACCGGTCTCCAAGTATACAACGGTGTTTCCCTCTAGTGCTTTTTCCAATGCATCCAGCTGATAACTGCATCAACACTGGAATAAGATTATTCTAATAGAACGAAACGTTGGTGCGAATATAGAATTGGGCAGAGGTTTAAAAGTAGCACAAACTCTTATAACTCTATCTATATTTTCATCTTTCTTCAACGTGGAATTTTATCCCTTCACAATATCAACCGAAGAAAAATGAATTGGAAACAAATCAAATTACAAGACACAATCAGAGAGACCAGTGACCTTCTGGCGAAAGGAACTGAATCGGCGGCAAGCGGGCGGTTTTCTCCATCAATAGCCATGTCAATTGTCTGTGCAAATTTGAACTATTTCATTAGGATCGCAACATTAAAGGTGAAAAGTTACACTAATATTTTATACTAATAAAGAAACAGAGAAAATAGCAAGAATGTATGTTATCTACCAAAAAAACCTTAAACCATGATCAAAATATCTTTAGAATTCAAAATCCAGTACTAAATTTTAAAAGTAACGTAGAAAGAGTGTTAGTTTCACAACTTCCCACATAAAAATCCACGAAAAGTACTCACCACTTGCTAGAAAACAAGGATCTGTTCAAGATTTCTTGATTTTTAATTTTTAAAGAAAAAAACTGATCGAACCTGATATATAAGGGTTGTGTGCATGTATATTAAAAAAACACACACACACAAAATCCAGATCCAAATTTTAAATAAAACTCCGAAAGATAGGAAAGTTTCACAACTTCCTAAATCCACAAAAAAAAAAAAGAACTCACCATTTGCTAGAAAACAGGGTTCTGTTCAAGATTTCTTGATTTTCAGAGTACAAGATTGATCAAGGGTTGTGTGTGTATATATACTCTCACACAAAAAAAAGAACAGTATATGAAGATGAACAACTTAGCAACTAAGCAACTTGTGGAGTACACTTCCAAATTCCAAGAGAGAGAAAAAGTGCGCGCGTGGAGCTTTTTGAAAACGAGTGATAATTGAAAACGACATATAAAATGACAGTCCACTGTTTCACTGTTTCGAGGAATCTCCAGGAAATTGATCGGGAGCTTCACTTGTTTTGTATTTATTGTTTGATTATATCATTTTAAAATATATTTTTCTCTTTTCTAGTTTGAATAATATTTTTCAATAAAATAATATTATACGTAAATTCAAAATTTTTTTTTATTTTTTAATCACTTATTTTTCGTCAAACACTATTTAAAATGCATTCTGAAGAGAAAAATATGGCTCAAACAGGGTGCATATATGTTTTTGTTTGATACAAAAAAGTTTTAAGCCCACTTTGTAGCATTAAAATTAATTTTTTAATAAAAGTTGATGAAAACAATGTATTCTTGAATGTGTCTATTTTCTGAAAACTATGTATTCTTGAATAGTATTATGACTTCATTTCAACGACACATTCTTTAATAAAATAGTATTGAACTCAAATCCAAAAATTTTACTTATTTTTAACTATATATTTCTCATCAATACACTATTCAAAAATGTATTTTTTGAATTAAAAAATACAATCTTCCTTCATTTTCTCTCTTATTTTCTCCTCCTTTCCTCTTATTGGTTCACGCATTACGATCTACATCAACTTGGTTACATTTTTGAATTAAAAAATACAATCTTCCTTCATTTTCTCTCTTATTTTCTCCTCCTTTCCTCTTATTGGTTCACGCATTACGATCTACATCAACTTGGTATCATGGCGACTTGTTTCCTTCCTTGGGCCAACAAATCATCCACAACCAGTGTTTTAAAATGTGTAATGCGTGGCAATGCGTGGAAGGCCAAGCTAAGGGCTAGACGAGATTAGGTGAGACTTATACGTAAAAAAGCGTTTTCTTATTTTAATATTATTTTAATTTTTAATCAATCAAAAAATCATTTAATAATTAAAAATAATACTTACTAAACATTTAAAACAGATTTATAGAAACTTTATACATTTTTTCAAAGTTTCCAACAAAAAAGATAAGTTTTAAATTTAAATACAAAATAGTAAATAAATAGCATAAAAACTTAAATATTATCTAACTCTTTATTGGAGGAGAGAATTTTT
>CAIGRH010220194.1:0-11811 GCA_903798295.1 Fraxinus nigra | reverse complement strand
GACCTAATATTATATAAGTCATGAATCAATTATAAATCCGTTCAACCCGACCCGTCTACTTTAGTCTTTGTTGACAAGTTGTTACAAACCTATCAACCCGATCGATACTTGATTGGGTTGGGTTGAGTTGGGTTTTAAGATTTACACGGATTGCATTGGGTTAAATTATGATCAAACCGATCATGTTGGGTTGGGTTTGGGTTTGTGTTGAGGTAAAAATCGACCCAACCCAACCAAACTCATGTTCACCTCTACCTAAGATAGTGGTCTTGTATTCTGACTAGTGTCCAAGTGTGTAGGTAACACTTAGGTGGATGAGGATGTCACAAGAAATCTGTTAGCAGCTAGATAAATTAGATTTCGAGGTGAATACCAATATTGAGATTCGACTACTAGTTTGAGCTTTTAGGCAAATTGAATTGAATTTGGGTACCATAGTAAAACTTGACATTCCATTTTATAAAGAAAATCTTAATATGTTAGTCATAAGTTTCAGACTTTACTCTTAACACCTCTTAAGGAATTTCTAAAATAAAGAGTCAAAAACTTTTTACACAACTCCAATAGCACTCTCTACATTCATTCAGTATTTTATTTTTTCATAAGAAACTACTGTTCATCATTTTCCCTCTTCTACAAGTTATCACTTCCTCTTCTCTATTTTCGTAGAAATAAAAAAAAAAATGAATAGAAAATTGCACAACAATGAATGAAGAATTGTATAGAGGGTGAATTTGGCTGTCTACGTTTGAAGAGTCAAATTCTCTCTTTATTTT
Organism: Fraxinus nigra; assembly: GCA_903798295.1. Lineage (NCBI taxonomy): Eukaryota > Viridiplantae > Streptophyta > Magnoliopsida > Lamiales > Oleaceae > Fraxinus > Fraxinus nigra. Next base: position 11,035 of record CAIGRH010220194.1, on the reverse strand, counting down.
AACGTTTAAGATAACGAATGCATTGAACACTTCAAAAAGATATTCGACTCTCTGTAATAGAGAAAATGAGGTTAATAAAGATCATATTGAAGATACTCTAAACCTATTTCTCGCATTAGCGAGCAACTTGTGCTAAGGCTCACGACTATCTTTCAACTTCTTCAGCAAATTGCTGTAGTCAAATTGGACATGTTGCCACATAATGGATCAGATTTCAGAAATTTGTCCTTCGACCCTTCTTAAATTCTACATTTAGTTATATTAAGAAAATTCTCTCGTAATATCATTAATAGTTGGTTAGCGAGGCTGATATGCGTTGGTAATGGATTCAGTCGAAGGATATCCAAAAGAAAAAAAACACATTTTTTGAACATTTCTGTAGCATTATACTCTCGTCCTCGAGGCATAATACGGCATATGACAGCACCATGTTATAGCAGAAAATAAACTCATCACACCAAAGTGAAAACCTGGACAAAAATCCAATGTCATCAAACACCAATCCTTTACATCCTTGTTCAATCAAAGTGAATATATTCATATCCCTCTGTTCAGATGCACATACTCAGGTGAAAAGTGGAAAATAAAAAGAAACTGCACAAACTTTATCTCATGATGTTGTATCCTGTAAACATTTACCCTTTCTCTAATCCCTAAACCTATAAATCACTTTTGCGTGTCTGCCCACTTGGCTATGCTCGACTGTTACTTTTACTTTTCGACCTCAAATTTTGATTGTCCTTCTTATCTGTATCAGAATTCTCCTTCTGATTGTCAATTGATTGATTCTTCCTCCTTTCACGACCCTGTAGGTTGAAGATTTGATGTTAGATAACAACCTTTAACCAAGCAAGCATCATTTAGTAAGCTAACAATCACAAACATTTGATGATTTGATATGAATTTTGATCAGGTGAAAAACCAACCTCTCGTGGCACTGGATATTCTTCGGACTCAAGCATCCGCACAACTTGACTCATTGATGGCCTTTTGTCAGAGTCCGGATCAACACACCTTAAGGCAGTCAAAAGAGCTCGTTTCAGGGAAGATGTTGATGGTCTAGTCTCAATCTTGGGATCAACCACTTCTTCTGATCGTCTGGCTCCAACCATCATCTTGAGCCAGTCGACCAAATTCACCTGCAAGAACAGTCAGATGGCATCGTCAAACATGCAAACTATATGGAATATGAGATTTCAGCTACCAAGGAAAATGAGGCTTCCAAAAACTCAAATTGGCATTACAAGTTATTCTTCCTTTAGTTCCAACTTGGATGTAAGCTAGGTAGCACTCAAACTGATTCAAATTTTTTTGAAAAGCAAAACGACTATACTGGAATTTAATCAATAATGCAGCAAATGGCAAATGCCAACTGCACATGAACTTTCCAAAATAAGGCTGGATGAATTATTATTTCTTTGGCATTACTCGAGAATAAATATCAGAGTCAATAACTTTAAAGAAAATTAATACATTTAATGCCTCTGCAGTAAACAATACATCATCTTTTGACATACATACCTCAGGTGCAGGGCGGCTGTAATCAACGGGATCTCTGCCAGTTATTGCTTCCAAAAGCACAACCCCAAAGCTATAAACATCACTCTTCTCATTTAGGAGGCCACTGTTTGCATATTCTGGAGCTACATACCTGCCGAGGTAACAGCCATAAAGGAAAAAGACCAGATTTCTAAATTTAATTCAAGTTTTTAAATATCTGCTCTACATAAATGAGCGTAAACTAGTCCAAGATTGAATAGGAGGTATCTCTTATATCAAATACTAACCCAAAGGTTCCCATAACTCTGGTAGTAATATGACTCTTTCCAGCACCCAACAACTTGGCAAGGCCAAAATCTGATATTTTAGCATTGAAGTCCTCGTCAATTAGTATATTGCTCGACTTAATGTCTCGATGCACCACTTTGGGCTCAATCGCCTCATGCAGATATGCAAGACTGCAAGAGTTACATTTTATACTAAGAAACGGATGCCTGGTGGTAATCTAAATTTAACAATACAGAGAGATGTGAACTCACGCCTTTGCTGTTCCAAGTAGAATCTTCATTCGAGCCTCCCAACTGAGGTATCCATGCAGGGACATAGCTCCATGGAGCCACTGCTCTAGATTGCCATTATTGACATACTCATATACCAATACCCTAATTTTTTATCAATTACATAGAAAGAAGGTAAATGGAACCATATATAGCTAAAATAATTTTTGACGATTACAAAAACAAAGAGAGAAATTATAATGGAAAATACCTATGGGTTCCTTCAATACAATAACCCAAAAGCCGAACTAAGTTTTTATGCCGGACATGGCCAATAGCCTCAACTTCCACCCTGAATTCCTTCTCTGCTTGTCCTCTACAAAAAGGATATTGCAAATGTCACAATACACACTTGTAGAAACAAGATTTTTTTCCCCAGAAGTTTGATGAAATCCATTGTAAAACTTACAAGTTATTTAGGAGCCTTTTCACGGCCACATAAGTACCATTGACCAGTTGGCCTCGATAGACAACTCCATATCCACCCTCCCCAATAATATTTTCCCTTGAAAACTTGCCCGTTGCAATTTCTAGATCCCTCAGGGTAAACCAATGACCCCAACCAAGGTGAGAGAGCTCGGACAGACCAGCTAGAGGGGAAGAGACCGTGATGGGATCTGAACAAGGCTGGTATACTGCTACAGAACCCTTCTTCTCCCCAGATTCATGAGTAGCATCATCTTTTTCCAGGTAATTAAACGAACTGGATTGACTGCTACTGTCACCCTTCTTAGCCTTCTCATCGCTAAAATGTGCCAAAAGCTTATCGGAATCTTTTTCATTCTTACCCTTGACAGTGAAGAAATCCCTGCCATTGCCAACATAGTGGTTGCCTAAATGTTGATCTACCCTTATCTCTTTGATTTCCTTAGAAACATTTGGAATCTGGCTTATGGGAAGTGTATCACTACCCCTTTTCGACTTCTTACGCGAAACACAAAACGGCAACAGCAAGAGAACCAATACAGAAAAGATGCCCAAAAAGATTGCTATTAAAACCCACACCTTAAGGTGAAATATGTGAGTTTTCTTTGACAAACCAAAATTAAGACCAGAACTCATTTTGCCCCCCAAAATGCCTGCCAGATAGAAAAATCAGCATTCATAAAACATAAACCCATATAAGCTTTATACAACTCAACTGAGTTCTATTGTTTCATTCAAGATACCAGGACTTGAAGGCAATCAATAACAAATATAGTGAAACAAATGAACAAAATTTTCCTTTTATTTTTTCAACTTAAATACTGGAAATTGCATATAATTAAACCAAATGCATAAACCAAGAAAAATGTGATACATTCAAAGTGTTGAAACTTCACCTCTATTTGATGGAATGGAGATATCAAAATTGTCTCTAGAAACTTAAACTCTAAATCCCAGATCTCTTAAAATCCCATTGCCTAAAGTCAAGTGTCTTTTCAGATTGTTCACTAAATTCCCTCAAGAATTGCACCTTTATTGAAAGAATGCCAAAAGAAATCTTTAATTTGAAGTTGAAGGGAAACCCACAACACAAAATAACCCAACAAAGCACATGGAATTCTGGGAAATGTGCAATGTGGAACAAGAAATTGTTGGGATGAAGATATATTAATAACAAGGCATGGAGGAGTTATCAGTGGTAGGTAATGCCTTTACACACACATACAGTAAAAAAAAACGCGTAAAAATGAAAAATACTGCAGCAACTACCTTTTTTTTCTTTTTTTTTTTCTATAATCCCACCAGAAAATGACTTTTTCAAAATGATTCTGACTGTTTATCTGTATCTTAATTAGAATATTATCACTCAAAATTCAAAAGAGGGGCAATTATGTTTATTGGAACAAGCAATGAGTGTGGATTAAGAGGTGATTAAATGCAATTTAGTGACAGATTAAAAGGTCAAATGAACAGACTGGACAACAAACGTTTGAATATGATTAATTGCTTCTGGTTTTATTTTAGAATAATCCCATCACCTTTTTTTTTTAAAGTTTTGTGAAATTTCTTCTTTTTGGTTCAATAATTTAAAATGATTGTCGGGGTACGTAACTGAGTAGGGTGGAAGTCAAAGAAACAGACTGGATACCATCCTTGAATGAATTCCTTGTTTTCTTTCTTTAAATTCCCCAGTGGTTTTGCCAATTTGACAGAAAATTTTAACAGATAAACTTGACATAATTTAAGGTGACAAAATATGATTTGATAAGAAAAATAATTGTATTTAAAATGGTTCAATGATTTAATACCATGTGATATTATGTCGAAATTTATGTTAAAAAATCTGACACTCTAGCATGATTCTTGCCTCCATTCTCTTGTTGGGAACAATGTTCGATGTACAATGATTTTGATAACATTATTGAACAATTTAAAAAATAAATCTATTTTACAAACATTGTCTAGAATGGTGTACAAATAGATTAATTCCTTTGTTGGAATGGTGTCAGCTGGCGTGTATCAGTGTCTGAAAGGGAAACCATATCATCCAAATTTAGCACATGTGATGTAAGATGAGTTCAGATTTGCGTTCTCTGACTAGTTTTTCTTTTTACGTCTTCTCAACATATTTCTTATTAATAAATAGAAAAACTTTAAGAAAATTTACCACAAGTGACATCACATATAATTTAGTGAAACTAAGAACCTGCTTGTACTAAATTTAACATGGGCATGACTTTTGTTTTTGCTTTCTATATAAAAAATTTCGGATAAGGTTACCTTAATTTTTGTTTTGAAACTGCTTTCGGATAAAGTTTTCGTAATTTTTGTTTGGAAACAAATTTTAAAAAGAGTTACCTATTTTATAAGTACTTTTAGAGGAATGCGCATGTGATCTTCTTCTTCTAAAAACACTTCTAACTAGAAGAAGCACTTTTATAAAATTAGTAAAACGGGTACAAAAGCAACTTTTAGATTTCAAACGTTCATTTTGACTTTTCAAAAGTCATGCTAACAATCCTTCCTATTCTGAAAGTACTTTTTAGATAAACTTACGTTGGACCAGTTTCATCTAGAAACTCTTTTAACTAAAAAAAAACATTTTTCATAAAATTGGTCGGGTCTAAGAAACAATTTTTAACCTAAAAAGTTCAATTTGACTTCTCAAAAATCATGTCAAACAAACCCTAAAAATATTTGTAGAAGTACCGTTGAACGAACCCTACGAACATTAGACGAGGTAAAAAATAAACACCATGTACTATTTTATCTACAAATTTTGCTATATAGCTAATATACTCTTATTTAACCATATGGCTAATATACCCTTATTTAATTTTATTTTTTTTTGGTTATTAACTAATTAATAACATTAATTCTATAAATATTTAACTATATGCCCAATATATCTTTGTTTAATTTTAGTTTTTTAATAATTGATTAATAACATTAATTCAATTTATTCGACATTAAAAAAATTCCTTTTTTCCATTCATCAATAATTCCCTAAATTAGTCTTTTTAATATTATATTAATTTTTATTAACATGTTTTATTGAAACGTGAACAACAACCAATTTCTATTGGTTTTTGATTGGTTGTATATTAAGTAAAATCATTTGAGAAAATTATTTTATATTTACCCATTTTCGGTATTAAACAAATTTTGAAGTGTTAATTATAATTAGCACATGTCGTTGCATTATATTGGTATTTGAGCACAATCACATTCTTGATAAAGACAATTGGTATATGATATTATATTTGTATGATATGTCCTATATTTACTCTATGATTTTATTGATAAATAAATTACTAAGTTAACATATCAATGACTTTTTATATTTTGTATGCCGAAACATCGTATATGAATACATCATCGTCGAAAATACTAATGAGTTATATCATTAGTTTAATTTGAGAAATATCAACTTTTTTTTTTTGTTTTGTTAATTGTTAATGTACATTTTTGTTGTCATGTCTTAAATTTGTTTTTCGTATTTGTAGGATTGATGTCACCAAACAAATTTTCGATTATATCTTTATAAGAAAATTGAACGCATTTGAAGAATAGTAGGTTCCACAGATATATACAACAATAAGAACAACCATGTTGAAGTTTTAAAACTAATTTTGTGTGATGGGAATGTATTAGATAATGTTAGAATTAGCCAATGTTTTTCTTATAAAAATTTCACTATTAGACTAATAGGTTATTTTTTTTATAATGTTTTCAGTGAAATAATTTTTGAGCTACGTTGTTTAAGGACACAATCGAAAATGTATTTTCCGTGCTTGAGAAACGAAAAGCATACAGACTTCGAAATGAAAAAATAAGAGCAATCAACCATTATTCAACATTTTTCGTATTAAATACATAATTTCATAAAAACTTTTAGAGAAAATTGCAGTGAAGGTCCCAAACGTTTCATTTTGTTGCAAAATACTCCTTAACCTTTAATTTTTGCTATCATAGTCTTAAACCTTTCATTTTAACGGAAGTCGAAGTCCAAATGACAGATTTCGTCTAGAATGCCGTTAGTCAACACTGAAATTGAGATTTTGACTTAAATCGACAAATTAAGTGAAGGACAAAATGACAAATGAATATTTTATATAATGGAACAATTCAAGTAATAATTAAATAAAAATTAACAAAAAACTTCATCTTCTCCAAACACCCCACCCCACTCCCAAAATAGAAAACGAAAATCAAACCCAATCACTACAACCACCGCCAACACATCACAACTGGTAGGCAAAGCCAACTGGTAGGCTACTATAAATTAGGATGTCATCAAAGAAGACCAACACATAGTCCCTCAATTGATTCTGTAATACTTCAGCATTAGTAAGGCCAAAAAGCATCACTTTGAATTCACAGAGCCCTTGATGAGTCTTAAATGTAGTTTTGTAGATGTCTTGATCAGCAACCTTATTTGATGATATCCTGCTCTAAGGTCAATTTTAGAGAAGTACTTGGAGCCTTTGAGTTCATCCAGCAACTCATCAATGATTGGCATGGGAAATTTGTCCTTGACAGTTAGGCTATTAAGTTGCCTATAGTCTACACAAAACTTCCAAGACCTATCCTCTTTTTTACTAGAAGGACCGGTGATGCAAATGGGTTATTAATGGCTTGGATGATTCCACTCTCCAACATTTCCTTAACCAATTTTTCAATCTCTGTCTTTTGAATAAATGGGCATCTGTAGGGTCTAATCTTGAAGGGTTGGGCACCTTCTATCTATGGAATATGATGATCATGGGATCTAGGGAGAGGTAGCATTGTGGGTTCTTCAAACACTTCAGCAAATTGGCTAATGATCTCTGTGACTTGGATTGGAATCTCTTCCTCCCCTTTCTCTACAATTGAATATATCTGTCCAAATACTCCATAGCTGTGTCGTTTAAACAAATCCTCCATCTCTCTTGCTTCCATCATTTCCACTGGTATTTTTGAGTTTCCACTTCTCAAGATCACATCTCCATGTTCATTCTGGAATTTAATATATCCATTTTGTGAAGTCAAACATAATGGGTCAAAATTGACTCATCCAGTTTACTCCCAAGACTATATCACTACCCCCGGCTTCAGTGTTCTTAACATTTATTGAAACTCCCAATTATGTACTTTCTAGATCAATGGCTGCTTCAGGGATTTACTCTTCAGCCTTTCCCCATTAGCCATGCTAATTGTCATAGTTCTAGCGTCTTCAAGGGCATAATTTAGCTTTCTAGCCAAGTCCTCATCTAGGAAACTATGTGTGCTTCCACTATTAATTAGGATCGAAATTTTCCTCCCTTTTAGAACACTAGGAACTCTAATAGTTTTATGTTTTAGGTTACCTGCTAAAGTACTGATAGATATCTCCACCACTTCCTCTTCCTCCACTTCAGACTTCTCTTCTTCTTTCTCCTCACTTTCCTCATCATCTACCAATATAAAATTCAAGGATCTATTCTTACACACATAACCAATATGGTATACTTATCATCACATTTGTAACAAAGCCCAAGGTTTCTTTTGGTTTGAAAGTCACTAGCAGTGATGGTTTTATAGTTGTTTGGGTTTTGGCTAGTATTATTTGGGTTTAGTTTCTTCAGGGGGTTTGGATAGGTAAGAGTTCCATTTGTTTGGTGTAAAAACTTTTAGCTTTTGGACCTTGTTTATGGCTTGTATAGTGGACTCTTGTAAGTTGGCCACTTCAAATGATTGGGCTAGGTGGTTGGCTTCATCATCGTATCCATGGATTTGATTTCCCTTTTCAACCCACTGGTAAACATAGAGATGTAGTAGGATTATGGGACATGAGGTAGTGCCAATAAAACTTGGGCTTTAAGTTCTTTAAACTTCTCCTGGTATTCAGCTACTGTCCCCAACTGTTTGATCTTACTAATCAACCACTTATTCCCTTGTGGTTTTTGCAAATCTCCTACATAATTCCTCAGAGAATAAGCCCCAATTTGCCTCGGATGACTAGCAATAAACCCATTGAACCAGATATCAACCTTTTCCTTTAGATACATCTCTGCCACTCCCAACCTCAACTCATTAGGTATCTGATGCAGCTAAAAATACTTCTTAGCTGTCCTCAACCATTCTCTAGGTCCCTAACTTTCAAAAGTGGGAAAATCAATTTTAGGAAGCCTGCTATTCCCATTGATCTCACCCCTATTATTAGTGCTATTTCATTACTGCTGCCTCTCGGTGTAAACATTCCACTTAATTAAAGGTTCTTCCATCCCTTTGTTCAATTGCCCAGATTTAAGATCAGAGGTTAACTAAGCCACCAAGGTTACTAGTTTCTAGTACCTGTGGTTCATGTCCACAATAGCATCTTCAATATTTTCTTGCCTATGACCAAAAACCTAGAAGTTTTGGTATGTAGATTCAAGTTTACTTTCTAACCTACTAGTAACAGCTTTGAAACTGTCTTTGCTCGTGTATCCATCACAAGAATTCCCAGTGCAAAACGTATGCTCTGATACCAGTTGTCACAGTCAGAACTAGCTTATACTTCGCCAGAACCGTGACACGATCAATGTTTTGATTCCAATTGAAATCTGTTAAGATACTTTAACAAACAAAAGATTAAAGAAAATGAGGGATTAAACGACGTAAAATAAGAATGAGGAGGGGAGGACTGAATTGAATCACTTCAATTAACAGCTGAAAATATCATATTACATAGACAGAATCACCAACCCTTTCATCTTCGCACATGGAGGTATATAAACACATATACATCAAAGTCGTGTTTTACAAAATTAACAATGAAGAAATGTTTCTATCTATTTCAATTTGAGGCCAAAACGTCACCGTTTTACTTAAATCCATATGACCCAGTTTTGAGTTAACTATCAGATAAAATCGTTGGAGCTTCGTCCTTCTTCTTCTTCATTTTCCTGGTTGTTCTCTCCCTTCTTTTTCCCAGCCATTCCTTACATAACACCTTCAGAACTGAACTTCCCAGCTATTACCTCCCAATATCATCCAAAAGACTCGACTAGACAAGGGAACCAATCAAGAAAAAAATCAACTCGAAGTCTGATCACATCACCATTTCAACCTAAATTATCTCAATAAAACAAATTACCATGAACCAAAAATTAATTGCTCAATCTGAATTACCAAAATTCTCTGAGTTTTGGTGGGAAAAAATTGAGCAAAAAAGTACAACAATGAGGAAGTAAATTGGATCTTTTCAGGAACCAAAAAATAATTGCTTTTTAAAAAGCAGTGTTAAGACATAAAACAAAATTAATTTTGTAGGTCCTTGCAGCGACGATGGTTGCGATGGGCGTGGGGTTGCAACATCGTGTGGATTGGGTGCGGTGATTGGTGGTCAATGGTAACTAGTTTCATAAAAGATGAAGGGGTTTTTTTTTTAGTTTTATTTAATTATTATTTGCATTGTTCTATTATAGAAAATGTTCATTTACCATTTTGTCCTTCACTTAATTTGTTATTTTGAGTCAAATTTTTAATATCAGTGTTGACTAACGGCATTCTATACAAGATATGTCATTTGGACTCCGACTGTTGTTAAAATGAAAGGTTTGGGACTACGGTCGCAAAAATAAAAGGTTAAGGTGTATTCTGCAACAAAACGAAAGATTTGTGGCCTCCGCTACAATTTTCCCAAACTTTTATTCATGTAAACTTTTTTTATATATAATTTTAATTTTTCCTTTAATAATATTAATTACGTCAACTACTTTAAAAACAATATTAATATTTAAAAAATATTACACATATTATTCATTCGATACATAAGAAGTGCAACGCACGTGCATACTACTAATAATATTCCAATCGCATTACATGTACAACATATGTGTTACAACATTGGGTTACAATATCTCACAAGGGAGATAGGCCCTGCGATTAAAATAATAGTGGTCTCCACATTCCTTGTGAGANAACGAAAGATTTGTGGCCTCCGCTACAATTTTCCCAAACTTTTATTCATGTAAACTTTTTTTATATATAATTTTAATTTTTCCTTTAATAATATTAATTACGTCAACTACTTTAAAAACAATATTAATATTTAAAAAATATTACACATATTATTCATTCGATACATAAGAAGTGCAACGCACGTGCATACTACTAATAATATTCCAATCGCATTACATGTACAACATATGTGTTACAACATTGGGTTACAATATCTCACAAGGGAGATAGGCCCTGCGATTAAAATAATAGTGGTCTCCACATTCCTTGTGAGAGGTTGTAACCCAACATTGTACAAGAAGCATTATTCATATCCAATATGTCTAAATAGTAGCATCAAATCAACTAATCACGTATTAGTGTAGTAGGGTAAGGTAATCAATCATCAAATCAACTAATCAATGAATGGGGTATAGCAAAATGCTTTATGCAACTTTTTGCTTCATACCTGACATTTTAACCTCTTAATGTTTTGGGTTAAAGTTTGATGCGTCATTATTATTTGTTTTGATTATATTTGCACCTGAATTAAAGTTTAATGACCATATGCAAGTTTGATAAAAGTCCCAGCAGAGCGATTAAAAGCG
>CAIGRH010220146.1:0-16719 GCA_903798295.1 Fraxinus nigra | reverse complement strand
GCCGGAGCAGTGGGAGGTGGTGGAGATGGATGTGGGGTGGGATGGGTTAATTATATTATATTACAGTTAAATATTTAATTTAATATAATAATTGTGAAATATAATTAATTAATTCATGAAAAACTTGATTTTTGCAATTTTAAACATTGAGTCTGATTTTTGATTTTGGGATAGATAAAATATGAGTTGTGAATTTTTCCCCTTTTTTTATTCAAATTTGTCCAATCTAAACTGAAGTCGCGTTATATTCCCCTAAAATCGCATTAGGGGTGGTGCGGTCCCGTCCGTCGCTACACGTTCCTTCCCGCTCGAGAACCTGCAAATTCTACAGACTTGGAGAAGCTTTAGTCAAACCAATCTGCACTAGTAAAATATACTAATCTGGAAGTTAGAGATATAGATATAGAGAGAGAATGGTGACGTCACCGCTAGTAAACACATATCCTCTGGCGAGCTACACTTTCGGCACCAAAGAGCCCAAGATGGAAAAAGACACCTCCGTCGCCGATCGACTAGCCCGTATGAAAGTCAAGTTCGTATCTTTTTTTTTTTCTTTGAATTTTTTGGTTTTATTTTGTTCGTTTAATTATGTAGTAGAACCCTAGATCGAACAGTTAATTATATTTAGGGTATTTTGCCTGACGGTTGGATTTTTCTGAATATTTTTGAGTTGCAGTTACATGAAGGAAGGCATGAGGACAAGCGTTGAGGGGATTTTATTGGTAAATTATTTGTCCATCTAGCTTTTTAGCAATTAGTACTTGTATATATATTAATACGTTTTCATGAAATTGCTAGCATTTGATTCTTTCTGCCTCACTTTTTGAGAGGCCTTTTTTTCATTTATCTGATTTTTTGGAGTTGGAAGAATTGGAATAACTTTTCTTCTTTTAGTTAAAAGGATTTGCTAATTTCTTTTGGTGCATTCGAGGTGGATGACAATTGTTGAAGCACAGTAATAATTGATGTATTGTTGAAAATGAAATCCCTGTAATTGCCTATTTTTAGATTGTGTCGTTCAGATGATCTATGTGCAATGTATACTTGTGTTTAGCTAAAGGGGATTACATATTGTACCTCAACTTTGGGATATGGTGACTTCCTAGTTTCTGCATGCATTTGTTGAAATGATACAACATAGATAATGTGCTATGCATTTTCTATTAAGTCTGCAATTATCATTGATTCAAATGTTGGCTCCACCTATACAATCTACTCAACAGTGAAATAAAATTGCAATCAATCAACTCAGCCATTAAATAATACGCAAGCAATAGATACCGGAATAAATATATCACTAGAAATCATTGAATTTATTTAATGTGAAAATCAATTTGGTAAACCTACGAAATCTACTAATGCTGAAATATGGATTACAATTGTTTTTATCTCAAATTTATGCCCATAATTTTGAGGTATTCCAACACGATACATCGAGAATACAATCTTGACTCACCACAATAAACATGATCTAACAATGGATGGATACAAAAGCAACAATAATAATGGTGGTAGACAATGCTTGAAGAAGAAGACTTGAGCCTGATGCCATTTAGTTTAATCAGGTTTTCATCCCATATTGCTATTTGATCCCTCAACTTAAATTGTAATTTTACTTGTGGCTGATACCATTTTGCTATATAAGATGAAACCTAATTAAGCCATATGGCATTGAGTTAGTTTTTCAAATTGGAAGCACAACACACACTTATTCACGCACACACACACAAAAGATAAGGCAGCCATGGCATTGCCTTTTTTGGAGGAGAAAATGAATAGATTTTTGGGCTTTCTTCTTCTAGCACCTTTGTTTGTTTGGTGAGATTTAATTCTCTCTTGTTGTCGGTTTTATTTTGGGTTCCATTTATTATTATTATACAACAAAATTTTTGGTGAGCAAAGAATAGTATTCTTGATGTAATGTGTTGACTACCTCTATATTTTGGAAAAATTTTGAGAAAAAAATTTATAATCTTGTTTTGGTGATTGTGGATTTTGTCGGCTTGCCCCTTCGATTTTCCTCTGTCACGAAAGGTTTTACGACGTTAAAGAAATTTGGTGTTATCTTGTTTCTTGATTTATTTTGATATTTAATTGCTTGCATTTGGCTGGTTGTTTGGTTGGTTGAGTTGATTCCTATTTTAATTGTGTAGTGAAGGGAGAAGTTATATTGCTGCGGTAATATTGTTGGTTTCTTTGATTGGTACAGTTGAAATATATATATACCAACTTGTAGTCTTTGCAATTGTTAGGGACTAAGATGTAAATTTCCTTTCTTAAACCTTGTATATATTTTGGTAAATATCAATCAAAGAAATATTTTTCTCTCCCAAAATATCGACTTGGTATCAGAGCGTGAGGTGGTCCGAACACTAGCCGGCCCGATTCCGGCTCTTTCCTTTACCCAGCCGCTGGCGACATCTTCGACCGCTGGCGACGTCTCCTCGGCGCAGCCCTCTCTCCTCGCAAGGTCGAACGTCTCCTCGGCTCCGACAACTGTGCTGTCCAAAGCTCTGGCAGTGGCTAAGGTTTCTACTCCAGCTTCAGTTCCTGTAAGTTCACCAACAATAATTTTTTGGGAGATTTCATGGTTACTTTGGTGCTAGTTACTTTGGTTTAGTTTGGTGGTGTTGTTGCTTTGTGGTTTGGGTGATTAATTTATCCGCGTCCAATCCACTTGTGGTTGCCATTTATAAATCAAAGGGAGGTTTGGTTCTTGCTATCATTCCCAGCTTATTATAGTGTTATTCCAATTGACATTACTCAATTTTCGGCATCTTTACAATTTGTCTGGGTGATTCCTTCGTGGCATAAGTTTCGAAATAATGGCCGATAATAAGGTGGTTACGTCGTTAATTCATGAGACTTCATCTCCGATTCATATTAAGTTAGATGGTACTAACTATCGTGTGTGGTCAAAATTACTGGAGATGCATATTACTGGCCGGAAGAAAAGAGTCACATTTTTGGTGAACTAACTGTACCGAAAGAGAATGATAGTAGTTATGGTGAATGAGTGACAGATGATGCTATCATTAAGTCGTGGCTTATCAACTTTATGACTGATGCCCTTGTGGCCCACTTTGTTCAGTTTGACGCAGCCAAAGATGTGTGGGATGCGGTTAAGAGAAGTTATCTTGATGTCTCTGACTCGTCACATGTTTATGAACTAATGAAAAAATCATTTCAGCTGCGGCAAGAGTGGCGACCTCTTGTTACGTACTACACTGAAATGAATTTCATTTTCTTGGAGCTTGACCATCGCATACCAAATCCTATGAAGTGTGCCGTCGATGTTGACGCGTTAAAAGAAAGGTGTGCTGAAGACATGATTTATATGTTTCTGGCGGGACTTGATCATGGCTTGGACCAAGTGCGTAGCCGTATTTTGGCTACTAACACCCCTTCCAAGCTTGGAAGGGGTGTTCTCGATTGTTCGTCATGAGGAACAAAGACAACTTACCATGGGGGCCGAAAGCCATTCCGAGATGTCTGCATTGGTGGCAAAAAGGTTCAATCTTCGATCACGAGCCCCTATTCAGTCTACTGAAACTTGCTCATTCTGTCACCTTAAAGGGCATACCGTTGACAAATGTTTCAAGAAAAATGGCTATCCAGACTGGTATTTAACAAAGAGGACAGAGAGGAAGGGTGGAAGATACTCTCAGGCTACACATTCATCCGCTGTTTATACAATGCACCTACACTTATTGCTTCCCATGCTGCTCGTTCATCTCCCGGGGAAGGTACTTTTGGATTGCAATTTACTTCTACCGTATCCGATTTTTAGGTTATAGATTCTGGAGCTACCGATCATTTTACCTGTAATCCTTCTACATTTGATTCCTTGACTACTTCGCTTGTTCAGTCTGTTCAGATGGCGAATGGGACTCCTGTCAAAATTACCGGGATCGAAAATGTCTTGTTTTCACCTACTTTCTCACTCTCATCCATTTTACTTGCACCTACATTTTCTACTAATCTCTTATCTATTAGTAAAATTACAAAGCTTCTTGATTGCTCTGTCATATTCTCACCTATTAATTGTGTATTTCAGGACAATCGAACGAAGATGACGGTTGACACTGGTAGAGAGAAAGGAGGGTTGTATTTTTTGGAAGGAACGAGGGGTTTGCAAACTAAGGATAGTCATGGTCTTCAATCTGTTAGTAAATCCTCTCCAAGAGATAGGATTCTTTTGTGGTATTGTTGATTAAGCCATCCTTCATTCCCTTATTTAGAAAACGTGTTCCCAAAGTTGTTTAAAAACATTTCTAGTTCTAGTATGCCGCGTGAACAATGTATTTTTGCCAAAAATCATCGTTTACCTTTCAAAGTCAATTTTAATAAAAGTGCTGTTCTTTTTACTTGTGTTCATACTGATATTTGGGGACCTTTCTTTACTCCATCTATTACATGTCATAAATATTTTCTCTTTCATTGATGATTGTACCAGAGCGTGTTGGATATATCTGTTAAAACCTAAGGGTGAAGTAGTGCATGTTATTTCAGAATTCTCAAAAATGATTGAGACACAATTTCACACACAGGTCAAAGTTATTCATTCTGACAATGGTCGTGAGTTTGTAAACCAAACCCTTGGCAACTTTTTCTCGACTCATGGCATTCTTCATTAGACCACGTGTGCTTATACACCTTAACAAAACGGCATTGTAGAGCGAAAAAATCGACACATTCTTGAAGTAGCTCGGGTTTTATCTTTTACTGCGTGTTCAAAAACGTTTTTAGGTTGAGGCGGTGACAACTGCTGCCTTTCTCATAAATTGCATGCCCTCTCGCATTGACTTTCGAACTCCTTTAAAAATGTTGTCCCAGTTTCACTCTATTCCCTCTATTTTAAATATCTGCCCTAAAATTTTTAGTTGTGTGTTATGTCCATGTGCATTCTCATCTTAGAGATAAATTTGACCCTCGTGCCCTGAAATGTGTCTTCCTTGGCTACTTAAGCTCCCAGAAGGGCTACAAATGCTTTCACCCTCCTACGGGAAAATACTATGTTTCTATGGATGTGGAATTTTGTGAATCAAAATCCTTTTTTTCTAATTACGTGTCGTTAGTTCCTCTTCATGGGGAGATTAGTAGTAAGGAAGAGGAACGAGTGTGGTTAGATGAAAAGAAAGTGGATTTCTAGAAAGGAGGAAGAATCCCTAATTGAATATCGAGATGAGGATGATAGATCACCTCGCTTGTTCTAAAAGTGTTATACAAGGAGACACTCAGACAATGCTTGCACTCCTATATTACCCTCTTCAGACCCTGATAACCCTTCGGTTGATACTACAATGCCATATGATTCTTCGGAGATTGAAAATGAGGTACCTACTCTGTTACCCCCTTCTACTCCTATCTCTATTTCTAATTCTAATCCTGCGGCTTTAGATATGTTGATACTCAGGATAGGAGATATCCCCTTTGAGTCCATAATAAGTTCGATAGGTTTGGTTTTTCGAAATCTTCTTCCAATGCTATCTTTCCCATCTCTGATTATATCTCGTACCACCGTTTATCTAAGACTAACCTGACGTTTGCCCTCCAACTTTCTTTTGTGTCTTTCCTTAATCACTTTCAGGAGACTCTTGATCAACCTAAGTAGAAATCTACTATGGTAGAAGAGAGGAATGCTCTCTAAAAGAACTCTACTTGGGAAATGGTCTTATTACCACCAGGGAAAAAGACCGTGGGGTGCAAGCGGGTGTACTTATTAAAATACAGGTCAGATGGAACTGTGGATAGGTATAAAGCTTGATTGGTCATCCTATCTCTAGCAGTCAATCTTGATTGGCCATTTAGGCAATTTGACGTTAACAATACATTCCTTCACGGTGATCTGACACAGGAAGTGTATATGGATCCTCCTCCCAGTTTTGCTCCTCCAGGGGGAAATGTGTGTAAGCTGAAGAAAGCCCTGTATGGGCTAAAAACAATTACCAAGGGCGTGGTTTGGAAGATTGAGTTGTTCAATGAAAAAGTATGGTTTTAAACAAGCCTCGGCTGATTATACTTTATTTTATAAGAGAGATAGTCATAATATTACTATGCTTATTGTATATGTAGATGATATGATTGTTACTGGCAGTAATCCCAGTGAGACTGAGAAACTCCAAAGCCATTTGATAAAAGAGTTTGAAATGAAGGACTTTGGTACGTTGAAGTATTTCTTGGGCATTGAGGTATCACAGTCCCAGCAAGGACTTATCTTATCTCAATGCAAGTACGTCCTTAACCTTCTAGAAGAAACTAGTATGTCGGCTTGTGTCCCTGTTGACACATTCATTGAGGTAAACCATGGCCTCTCTATTTATCCTGATCAAATTCCCACAAACAAAGAGAGATACCAGAGATTGGTGGGAAAGTTGATCTATCTAACCTACACGAGACCTGATTTGTCATATGCAGTTAGTGTTGTAAGTCAATTCATGCATAATCCCAATGAGCAGCATATGAGTGTAGTTAATCGGATATTGGCATATCTGAAGTCCTCTCCAAACAAGGGCATTGTGTATTCAAAGAGGGGCCATTTAGATATTATGGGCTATACAGATTCTGATTTTGCTGGATCGAGATTGGACAGTAAATCCACATCAGGATATGTATGTATCGTTTGTTGGGGCCAATCTTGTGACTTGGAGTAAGAAACAGAATGTGGTCTCACTATCCCATGCTAAGGCGGAATATCGTACATTGCATCATGCAACTACCGAGCTTACATGGCTAAAACTTCTCCTTAGTGAACTTAGCTTTGATCCGGACAAGCCTATGTTACTCTTCTGTGACAACACTGCTGCCATTAAAATTGCAAACAACCCCATGCAACATGATAGAACAAAGCATGTTGAACTTAATAGGAAATACATCAAAGATAATCTCGACTCCAAAAATATAGAGGTTCCATATATCAAGAGGGCGGAACAACTGGCTAATATGACACATGGAGTTGCTAGTGGTTCTTTCTATACAATGCTATACAAGTTGGGCATACGTAATATCTATGCACCAACTTGAGGGGGAGAGTTAAAATATATATATATATATATATACCAACTTGTAGTCTTTGTATTTGTTAGGGACTACGATGTAAAATTTAATTTTCCAATGCTATATATAACTTAGTAAAATATCAATCAAATATCCATTATTTTCTCCCAACATCACGACTAAGAGTACAAATGCTATGATCCGGTGTCTAGAAGGTTTTTCATGATGATGGATATTACATTGTTTGAAAATAAAATACTATTTACCAAACTCCTCTATCAAAGGAAAATTTCATACAAGATCAGTCTCGGGGATAAATTCCTTTGCCTGCTCCATCTTTTTTGCACCCAAATGTCTTACCAAGTACTCTTAGTCATTCTTTTTATTGCGCTCCTGGCGATTCCTTCTCTTTACAAGTGCTCCTATTTGTGTTCCAGAAGATATTACTGTTCACGCTTCAAAATCCAATAGGATGCCATCAACTAAAGTAGGAAACAAATGATAGAAGCGCAAACTCAAAAGCCTAATCCTTGTCTACTCTAAAGCGCAGTCAAATCGAAGAGTCATAACATAGACTACTGTTGATCCTCAAACAAGATATTGTGTGTTGAAACTTATGAGTAATTATGATTCTAGTCCCATACAACTTGAGCATCAATTTTGGAGTTTAGAAATGATCCCAACCTCCCAATTAACCTTTTGAAAGGAACTAGATCGTGTACAGAACACCCTATTTCTAAAAATATCTTCTATCGCCGACTGTCAACCTCTTTTAGAGGTCTTACCTCAAACCTTCTTGTGCAGAGATTTCTAAACATGTTATACGTTTAAAGTTCCACAACTGAAAAATGCAGTCCTAGAGGAAATGAGAGTTTGGTGAAGAATGAGTAGATACTTGTACGTTTACCAAAAGGGAGAATTCAATAGCTTTGAGTCAATATTCACTTTAAAATACTAGTTTGAGAAAAAACTGAAAGATATATAGCTAGGCTCATGATAGTAATGATTACAAGATCATTTTTATTGTAGTAAAGATAACTATAATCACATTAGTCTCCTCTAGCAGCAAACTTAGAATTGTTACTATATTATTTAGTTGTTCAAAATGCACAGTGAGCTTAGATAAGAGCTCAACGTGAACTTATCACGTAGAAAAGGGTTGCTGTTCAAGAAATGTGATCAATCATTGACAATACAAAGTCAACTTCTGGTTTATAAACATTTATTGGAGATACTAATGACTTGCCAAAGAAAGATAAAAGTCGGTTGTAGTTAGTAGTGCTAAGACAGAATTTACAGTCATTGCTCAAGGCATATACAAACTATTATGGTTGAAGAAGCTCCTTGAAGAGCTAAAGGTGAGTTTTGATAATCCCGTGAGGTTGTCCATCAATATTGCTCATAATCAATTACAACACAACACTAAACATATTGACCTGGATTGAAAATTTACTACGGCAAAGGTTGGAAAGGGGCTAATCTTGTATGTCATTCATCCAAACAGTGAAGCAACTGCACAACTAGTCGATATTCTTAATAACGGTCTGCATAAGTTAGTATTTGAACAGTTGATAAACAAGCTACAATAGTTGATATCTTGAAACCAGCTTCTGGGGTAGTGTCGAAGTTACATTTGTGTGTTAAGATAAGGAGGAGTATGGAAGTTCAATTATACATATTGCCCTTTTTGAAGGACCTCTGCCCATGTGCCCAATTGGTAACATGCTTAAATCTCTCATAAGACAAAGGTCAAGGGTTCAATTTAGAGGACGTGAGATAAATCCGTGAGGGATAAAATGAGCACATGCTCTCCCAAAGTATAAGTTAACAGCTTGGGCACAGAAGCCCGGGCCGTTACATATTAGGATTGTGAGATAATAACTGATCTGAATCATTCTGTATTTGGATTTCAGATTACTTGTTTCTTTAGCATTCCTGATAAGTGTGAAATCTCACTTTTCCTATACTTGATTTCAACATGAATAATTTAGAATCAGAATGAAGTTACCTTTGCAACTGCCTTAGGAGAGTACTCTCCATTTAGTCTAGCATCAACACACTGCTTCACCTTATCTTCACTGAGCTTTGGTGTTGCCTGATTCCATTTTTCATTTAAATCAATTGTTATGGGAAACAATACAATAGTGAACATTATATATAGATCTTTGCTAAATAAATGATTGCTAGCCACAACAAAGAATGGAATACCCATGTCACAAGACTCTGCTGTCCCCTGGGCAATGTATGATCAACAGGCTTACGGCCAGTCAAGAGTTCTAGAAGTACCACACCAAAGCTGTAAACATCACTCTTTGAACTTAACTGGCCAGTCATTGCATACCTACCAACCAGAATCAAACATTTTAGGCTCATGGGAAGAAATAATCTGAGAGTCGAAATGTTAAACGGATTTTTAAGTAAATAAGTTATTATCTTTAAAATCTAATTTTAAGCTGTCTTCATTGCTTTAGAAAGTTCAGAAAACAGCATACTCAGGGGCATGATAACCAAAAGTCCCAAGAACGCGGGTAGAATGAAGACGAGCTGCCGCATCAGGGGCTTGATTTGACAAATCAAAGTCGGCAATCTTGGCAACATCATCATCAAACAGCAAAACATTGCTGGACTTAATGTCACGATGGATGATGTGAGGAGTTGCCTTTTCATGCAAGTATTCTAGTCCTTTTGCAGCACCCACGGCAATCTTAACTCTTTGGGCCCATGTCAGCACAGGACCTGGTTGTGCACCTTTGACACCTTTTCGTCCTTCATTAAGAAATCAAAAAATTATTTGTAAGACAAAGAAGATAAAAAGTACCCACACTCAGAATTGAATATCGTAAGAGCTCAATACTTGATCCAGTAGAATAAGAACCTTCTATGTGCAAAGACAACTTGATGAGAGTAAAGTTGTTAATATAAATTGTGGCAATATCCATTTTGGGCTATAAGTTAAGGATAACAGTCTGAGGATCACATGATGTGCACGCACACAGAGAAACAACTTCAAAACACCAACAAATTATTCATAATCACTACAAAAGAGTTATGTAGTATAGATTATATCAAATATTCTTTTATCTGTGGCAATGGCAAGAAGTGATGTCACCAAAATAGTCTGAAGTGACTGACCATGAAGAATGTCATGTAGAGATCCATTTGCAGCATACTCATAAGCCAGGACACAAAGACCGCCATCCACACAGTAACCAAGTAGCTCAACCGCATTTTCATTCTTTAGTCTTGAAACAATAGAAACCTGCAAGACCATGCATTAAGTAATAAAGTCTTACAATGGAAAGATATGAGACATGGAGCTTATACATGGCACACTTTGATTAGCCTAACGCCCTAACCTGTGCTAAAAATTCTTGGTCTGGCTGCTTGCTGGAGTCTAATTTTTTAATTGCAGCAGCATGTCCACTTCTCAAGACTCCATAGTATACCCTTCCATATGATCCCTCGCCGATCAAAGACTTTGAACCAAAATTATCTGTGATGTCCCTCAATTCATCAACTGGAATGGTAGGGACAGCAATCGGCAGGACAGTAATAGTCTGTTTATCCTTTTGTGCTGTTTCTGTGGCATGATAACCCGCAGGGTTCCCTACAAAACAATCTTGGTTAAGTTTCGTTATGATAAAATCAGAAGCCTGTAGAGATCTTTTTTTCCTTTCTTAGAAAAAACAACTTCATCATGAATGATGAAGACAGCCAGTCATTAAAGGGGCAAAATGGTGGTATTTAAAAGAAAATATGAAATGAATGTGACTTTTTATGACCAATTTAAAAGAAAACTGTGAAATAGCAGAAAAGATGGTATTTTTTTCTTCTCTCCTTTCGGAAGCTTGCATGTGCAATGAAGCATTAGGTGATAAACCAAAAGATTGAGCCTCATTTAGGTGATAAACCAAAAGATTCAGCCCCTTTTAATCTAAGCCATTGTTTGAGCCTCATTTTTTGGGGTTAATAGATTTTGAAATAGTAATTTATTTTTTATTTTTTTTTGGAGAATGTATGGTTAAAAAGTAAGGAAAAGTTTTGGGTTTACGTGTAGAATATTTCATCGTGTAAATGTATGGTTGAAAATGAGTTTTGGAAAAATGGGGATCAAACAAGGGCTAAACTTGGTTTTTATAGGAAACATCTGTTTATAATGAAGTGTCCACAAGTAAACTCAACAAAGTAGTCCACTAGAGTCCAATGATGAAATTTTATCCCATTTAAGAATGGAAATTGGTAATTTATAATAACTAAAGACTAGACGAGTGTAAACCTCACCAGCTGAGTGACTTGTCATGTACGGTCCATTATCAGCAGCCTTTTGCATGTAATCATCCTCACAACAACCAAAGCAGCCCATGGTTTTTATTCCCCGCAAAGATCTAGAGAAAAAGCCATTAGAAGCCAATGAGAAATACAGTTGCCTCCATGAAATTTCAGCAGCAACAAGTAGGTTATGTGGCAAAGGGGAACCGAATATGTTTAGAA
Organism: Fraxinus nigra; assembly: GCA_903798295.1. Classification (NCBI taxonomy): domain Eukaryota; kingdom Viridiplantae; phylum Streptophyta; class Magnoliopsida; order Lamiales; family Oleaceae; genus Fraxinus; species Fraxinus nigra. Next base: position 5,232 of record CAIGRH010220146.1, on the reverse strand, counting down.
TTAAGAAGCGCCCAAATTTTGCCAATTGCTTAAATAGTCTTTCATTGTGGAGTATATGTTTAGTGTTGATCCTCAGTATGATATGTAAGCATAAAGAGCTTCAATAACACAATAGCAGCAATTGGACTCAAGCCAACAAGGCAACAAACTGTGTGCCAAACATATGTTAAAATTGCAACGGACAAATTGTACAAAACTACCAAAAAACTCAATGCACTTCAATATGGAAAACATAGATAAAATGATTGAATCACAAAGAAACTTCCCCAAGGCATTTCATTGACAACAGAATTTTCGGCTTTAGTTATAATTCCATTCATCTTTCACCTCTCTGGATTAGTGTAATATAAGGAGTAGATTTATTTGCCACAAAGGACATATTAACAGATGCAATTTGCAGCTTACCAATTTTTTCAAACAAATGACACCAAATCTAACGAAGTATCTGTTGGTTTAATGTTCAGGTTTCTCAGCCCCCTAGATTGACAAATATCAACTTTGCACCGAGTTAAACTTGGTAAATTGAAGTTGTGCTGACTCTAGACTCTAGTACGAACTCAGCACATTTTTTTTTTCCATTTATAGCAAATAAATCAAATTTAGGAAGAACTCCATGAAGCAGACAATCATCAGAAAAATACAATAACAGGATATTATTACCATAACCAGTCTAAATGAGAATCTACTTGATCCACCAGAATCCATGAATTATTACAGCACAATAAGATTAATATAAGAAAAGTAGATAATCCCACAAACACCAAGAAGTCGCATAAAAAAAGCGATTCCCAGAAGACAAGCAGAAATCAAGAAACCAAATTTTCAACAGAAAAAATCCATCTATCAAGGAGGAAAAGCTTCAGTCTTTCGCACCGAATTATCTTATAAAGACACAAACGAGAAAACCAGAACAAAAAATGACGAAATAAACAAAGCAAACAGAAAAAGAATCCAGAAATTTCAAAAGGGTAGTTAGATTGTCGGCCTAAAAACAAATAAATATAAGAAAAAAGCAAGAACTAAGATTGATCTGCAATTCTGGGCAAGAAACTTTGTGACCTTATTTCTTGTGTATAAATATGCGACTGTTACAGATGCTTGAAAACCCCTAGTCTTCTCTTTTATTAAAGCAGCATCTGATCCTTTGCGAGGAATAGGATGAATATATGCGGGGTGTGAAGAGCAAATTGACAAAACGCGTGGGCTTAGCCTAGAATTGTTCGGTTACTGCCATTCATAAATGACGAGAATTTACAAGTCTTGTCTAGTTGCTGCGTCTCTTTCGTTTTGACTAGTAAGCAGCTGTAGCGGGCTGTCAATGCTTCTTTAAATCTCTCTTATAATAGGGAGAATTGCATTGCCGGTCTCCTATTTTCCTAAAGGAATAAGTTGGCCTTTTTAACATTTTGTTATAGTTGAATAACCGGTGCATGACCATCTAAATGGCCATATATTATCTTGTAGCTTTCTTGAATCATATCTCACTATAAATTTGTAGACACAATCCAAGTTAAGAAGAGTTTTATGAAAATTGACATAAATGACAAAAAATAAGTTGCTTCAACTAGAAAACTCATAATCAAAAATCATAAAATTAGGACCTACTAAAATAATTTAAAAATCATCCATTTCCGCCTCAAAGTTGAAATTGGCCATTTTTTTTGGTAAAACTTCGCAGCTAAAATTGTACGGTTCAAACCAAAATTTAATATTTTTTTATTTATTTAATATTTATAATCACTTATTCTACTTCTCTCGATATTTTAGCTCTTATACATGTACCCAAAACTAAGTTTCAAAATGCTGATTGGCACAACAAAACCCTCCTTATAGGCATGTAAACTATGTTGACAACATTGTTACTACTGTAAGTATTGTCAATTCGGTCAAAGGAAGAATTATTGATGGCGATATGGAACGTGTGCTAACGTACATGTTTTCTATGATAGATATATTATCAAAACCTATCAAAAGAAGGATGGTGAACACATTCAATCGGTAATAGGCTTAGTCCAAGGTTGTTGGCAAATGAAGCGTAGATTTACAATTCAAATCTAATAAAAAAAAATCACATTAATAAATGTTCTATATGTACCGGATATGAATGGAAATCTTGTAAGTGGGATTTGTTGGAAAAATCGAGAATTAAGTTCACATATATGAGTCAACAAACTTGTACTTTTCTAAAATTGTATATTTGTTGACAGAGGCTATTCTAGTAATGGAATGGTTAAACATTGTAATATTGACAATAATATTAATAAATCTATAAACTTTAAATATGTTGTAGAGTCTATTTCATTATGGCACGATAGACTAGGATATATATGTTACTCTTCTTTAAACAAAATATAAAAAAAAAACTGAATGAATTCATGTGAAAAGTTAGAACATATAATAAATGTGAGTTATGTATGTTAGATTTAAAATGATTAAGAAACATTTTTCATAGTATTGAAAGGAGATCTAATTTATTAATCTTGGTTCATTTCAATATATGTGAATTAAATGGAATCTTAATTAGACGAGGTAATAAATATCTCATAGCATTTATAAATGGCCATTCTAGGTTTTGTTATATCTACTAGATAAAAAATAAGAATAAAACTTTTAGTATGTTCAAGATATATGAAGTTGAAGCAGAAACTCAATGAAATAGAAAGATTAAAATTCTTAGAATGATATGAAAAGTGAACACTTCTCTAATAAATTTAATCTATTTTTGAACAATATAGCATAATACATCAATATAGTGTACCTAGAACATTCAAATAAAATGACTTAACTAAGAAAAAGAATAGGACACTAGTTGAGATAATAAATGTTATTTATTAAGTGCCAAGTTACCATTTAATTTATGAGGTAAAGCTTAATCAAATGCAAGTTACATAGTTAATATCACTACAACAAAAATCACAATTTGCAACATCTAAAAGGCAACATTCGGTAATTGAGTGTTGCTAAATGTGTCTATCACAACATTCTAATAAGTGAATGTTGTAATTAGTTAACATAATTGAGATTTGGCAACATTTTTTAAATGGATATTGATAATGTCGCATTTTGCAACGTTTATTGAGTGTTGTCAAAAGTTTTATTTATTACAATGTTTAACGGGTGTTACTAAAAAGTCCTTCTATAGCAACGTTTATTGACCGTTGCCGATACTTAGATATATAATCTTTCACAATGTCTTTTAATGTTGTGAAAAAGTTCTATTTTTGCATCATTTTATAAATGTTGTAAAAAGTGAAACTTATCGCAACGTTTATTAAACGTTGTTACTATAATTTTGTAGACTAACTTTTCGCAACACTTTTTAAAGTGGAAATTACATTCACCAAGATTTTTTAAGATTGATTTCAAATATCTTATATTATTTTTATTATTTCAATTGTCAGATATATACATAAATAATAAAGAAATATAAGCTATGTATATATTTACCATATATTGAGTCACGTGTATTTTTGAAACATAAAGAAATCACGTTAAACCTCCCTCCCCCCAAAAAAAAACCCACGAAAACCCACTCTATTCTTCCATTTCACCCACAAACGGTTTTCACTTTCAAAAAAAACACCAGATATTGAACCCACAACACCCACTATTTTCTTCTATTTCACCCACAAACAGAATAACATTTTTAACAATGCACCTGACATTAAGCGATTTTCACCATTCTTTTCAAAAAAAAAAACACCAGACATTGAAACCACTATCTTCTTCCATTTCACCCACAAACTGAGAGATTGAAAATGGTTTTAACAAGGAGCAATGATTCCAAAAATCGAGTTAAGATGGGTGAGAAATCTAGAACAAAAATAGAGAAAAGAAAAAGGATGAAAGGAACTAAATATTCGAAACCTGAAACTCGTAGAATGCCACTAAAATTGCGAAAGGTAAATTAATCTTAATATGATTCTGTTATTTGAAAATGCATATTTAACATATGTTGGATGTGAATGGTTTGGGTATTCGCACAATGTTATAATTTGTGACCTCATTTTGTGAAACATCGGTTAGAGCATATTCTGTGGTAAATTTATTTGAAAAGTTAAAATCAATTGTTTATCTGATTCAGGTAATGGGAAATTTGTATTTGTAATGGTGTTTATGGTTTGGGTAGTCACACATACTTTTGACGTTGTGACCTTATTGTGACCGCATTTTTACTATTATTTGCAATCCATTATGTGCTTGTGAAATGTTTATAGTTCTATGATGAATCACGAGGTTTTAATAAGCCTATATTTATGTATAATCTGTGACCTTAGTTATATGTGACCTAAGTAGTGTCTGTGATAAACTAATTGCATGCTTCGTCTGTGATTAGAATGGGAGTATACTGATGTAGGCTTTTTATGTTTGTCATATGTTGTAGGAATTGAATTATATAATACCGAAGGCTATATTGTTTCTTGGTAAAATTACCACGAATGCAACCAAGCACGTGCTATCAAAATTTACGTCGAAGTTCAACAATGAACAAAAACAAATTCTCGATAATACTTATTTCTCCTATTTCTTATATTGTAGTGAGATAGTTGTTCAATCTTAACCGATCCATTATTTTCTTCTGCGGAAGGTGAAGTGTTCACGAAAATATTTGTTCATTCTAAAATCACCACAAGTGTACAGTTCGTTACAAGTAATAAAGTGAACTTTTTGAGTCTGAATATCGTTCCCACAAGGATTGATTAGTTCTAATTCTAATTATTTTGACCTTTTTTAAACATTGTTAATAAGGATAATTTTTTGACCATTTAAATTAGGAGGAAATTACACACTGACCTGTTTTTAACTTACTGTTTTCATTTTTACAAAATCAATTTTATAATTTCATAAATCAGGTTTATATTATAATTAAATTAAATTTTAATTAAACCAACCACGTTCGCCATTTACGTACAATTGGAGAGAGGGCGGTTCAAATATGTAAAGTTATCTCTAATAACCGCATAATCCCAAAACATCACCTCATTTAAGAAAAGAAAATCACAAAATCTCCTATAATCTTCCTCACCGTACCTCAAACCTAAAATCCCTAATTGATTATTGAGAGAATCTCTATATCATTTGGCAGGCGAAAATACGACGGTGGTGAAGGAGACATCGGTGCGAGTGAAGGGAGTGCAAAGAAGAATTCTATGACACCGAATTGTGAAAGGAATTAGACCAATGGCGAAAACAAGGAGTTGTGACCAAAAGACACAACCCGGAGCCAGAGAC
>CAIGRH010220144.1:0-12046 GCA_903798295.1 Fraxinus nigra | reverse complement strand
GTCATGATCAATCATAGGTCAACAGTTTTGATCTCAGAAATTTTGGTATTGTTTAATAACCAAACATAATCATAAAATTAAATTGATCCAAGGGTCGCAATCAACCCGAAATCAAACTGAAAATTTTGATTTAAATAATTTTCAACCCAAAATCTGGTGCGAAAATCAAACCGATCAATTTTAGGTCTATTCATTTCTTTGAAGTCGACATTTTAAGATAAAATTTCAATACTCAATACAATATAGCCCCCGTTTGTCATCCATTTTCTAAAAAATTGTTTATTACAATAAACAATCCCCACCACATATTCACTCACAAACCAATTAAACAATTAATTTTAATCACATATTTCATGAAATACATAACATTTCATCAGCTTTTATCAAAATCTGTCAAAAAACTAATTTTAATCTCACCAAGCAAGGCATAACACTTGATACATTTCCTTTAAATTTTATAATTTTTAATTCAGGAAAATAGTTTCTACCTTGAAAAATAATAAAAACTTACAATTTATGAAAAAGTATATTGCATTTAATCTATCATTGGAGGGCTCTTTGAACCTTTGTCTTGAACACCAAAATGTACAACTTTTCCATAGAGAAATAGAGGAAGCAACCGGTCGAGTGAGTTACAAATGAGCCGAAACTTGAGCCGACAATGCAGTGCCAAGCCGGTCCAAAAACTTTATCAAATTCCTAATCAATTTTCATATAAAAATAATAATGAGCACATGAGTGAAAATTATATGGTAATAATTATATTACTTTAAATTACAGGTTTTGTTGTGCACATGGTTGGCAAAGGGAACATAGAATAGGCCATTAGCACATGATCAAGAGAACAACATTTTGCAATTATTAAGGTTAGAATACTATCATGGGATGTCTAGTTTTGAAATTTAATTAATTACTATTTCTTTATTTTTTTTTTTGAATTATTCCTGAAGTACATGATTTTTTTACAGGTTTTATACAGAATTTTAAATTTTATCTCACATGTTGGTGGCCCCACATGATTAATTTATTGACAAAAATCACACCACACCCACCTATGTTCTGAGTTGTTTGGCAAATGCAGAATTTTAAAATCATGTACGTTTAGCATTGCTGTTTTTTTTTTTTTTGTTACAAATGACATGAAAATATTTGACACATGTGATGGCCAAGTCGACTATCCGAACTGACCATAACGACAATGTATACAACAAGTACTCGTCATTTTATTCGAAAAACACTTTTTTTCCAATCTTAAATTGGCCCGTCAAGAGATGCATGAGTAAATTTAAATTAATTTCACCTTTTTGTACAAAAAGATAATTTGATTTTTAAGGTCGACATGGATTTTAATTCTTTCTCATTTATATAGGATACATGCTTATCACATGAAAGCATCCACAATGGTGGTGTAAAGTAGGGTGTAAATTGGTATCTTCAAAATCACTCTTTCATCCTCATTACATGCGATGGATCTACATTCAAATTCTGCTCCAATACAAAGATGTAAATCCACTTTTTGCTACATTCTCTATCGAAAAATGCAATTTGTATATTCTGCATTGAAGAAGTTTTCAGCCACTTCGTAGATATAAATATCTATTTTACACCACCATTGAAGACGCCGTGACATCTTAAGTGTTAAGATAAGGAACTTAACACATACTATATAAAAATTCTACGTGTCGAGCCATTAACGAGAAATGACTAAATCAGTTATGTACCTAGAAACGATGTGATAAAGACATAAATAAAAATAAATAAACTTCTCGACCTACCTTCTTCATGTTGTAAGCCATTTGTTTAGGGCTAAAAGTCTCCAAACTGTCATAAATTCTTCTTGCACACTTGAAGGCATGAACTTGCATGAACCCTGGCATATCAGTAACCAACACCTTCACTTGAAGAAATGAAGCCACTGATCCTGCGTTCACTTCCACATGTGAAACTGATTTTCTTGTCTCGACAATTGACACTGATTTTCTCGATTCCGCCACCTCTCCTCCGCCTTCTGTCGCCTTCAATCCGCCGTGATTGGAACTTTCTCGATACGTTTTCGATCTCATTAGTCCCCAGCCCCGAGATATCGACTTTTTAACGGTGGCCGGATAGTTCGATTCCGGCTTTAAATTTCCAGTTCCCATGTTATAAACATAGATATTTGTTTTCTTTTCCTTCTCACCATATGCTGCCATTGCTCACACACTCTTTGTTTGATAGTTTTGTGTAGTTTGACTATAACTTTATTTTGAAGGATATATATATAAACATATTTTGCTATCGAAAAATTGCACCATAGGTCCCTAACTTATTGAGGGAGTAGTAAGTTGGTCTCTTATGTTTAAAATTGAGCAATTTGGTAATTAATCTTTTCTCCAATTTATTCAAGTTCTCGCTATTTGATATTTCAAATAAACAAGATTAAATTCTAGGTATGTTTGCAAGAATCAACGGATTTTTAATGCCTAATTTTCTAGTATTTTTGGGAATAAATATAGACTTGAAGGTCAATTATATCGTGGTATTCATTTGAAATCAGCGAGACATCAAATGTGTTTTCATTACGCTTGTGTTGTGTCATATAGCTGCACCAACGGGCAGATATGGGTGGGCAGGGTGGTCTCTAACCAACATAATGTATACCTCCAAAAAGATTGAGAAAATTTTCTAGTTGGTCCCGTTTCATCAAGCGAATTTGTAAGTCAACTTTGGATTATAAATCTCGACCATTAGAAGAAGGTTTTTGTAACCATGTTGAAGTACTCACGATATACTTCATAATATACCTTTTAATTTGTAAAACCGTTAAACGATGATGTCGCAATAATGAGCTAAAAATGATGGTATGAAATGAGTTTAATAAATCTAATTCATGGTCACCTCTATTGGTTTATTTTCAGGCTATATTTACTGGATTATCAAGATAGATTCTTGGTAGCGTTTGGAAGAACTAAACATAGTTGAAAATCTAATTTGTGCTATTTTCAAATGTGAACATGTCTCAAATTTAAATTCATGAGTAATCCATCTATGATCTTCAAATTTCACATGCATCATAGTGAATCAACTTCACTTTTTATTGAGTCAGCGACCCAACTACTATGCACCGAATAAAGCTTTACGTAATATCAACATCCGTAATCAATAATCAAATGGTCAAAATAACATCAACACAATTGAGTGAATCATCCTCATGTGACCACTAAAGATACATCATCTAACTGTCCATATGATCACCCAAGATGTATCCCACCCGAAGCCCTAATAATTACAATATCACAAAGGCAAAGTCAAGTGGTCAATCCTCCCGTGATCACTAAAAGTACATCCCCTATCTTCCTTTGTGATCACCCAAAAAGTCTCACTTGAAACCAACACAAAAGTTACCACACATGCATCGGTGCCATAATAGTGGTCAATAAAACAGTTTATAATGAAAATTAATTTTTCCAACTATGGCGTGCATATTAGATTTTCAACAATGAACATATATTCATTTTGATATGCTATGTAATGATAAGTGGTTAAACGGTGGACTTAGAATTGCGAGCCAAAAATGACTACTTATTGTATTTAATATGCAAAGATATTTGTTTTCCTCAGTGTAAAAGTACTTTCTGAAAGAAAATTGCAAGCCTCCCGACACACTAATCTTGGATCCTTTCGTGGCTGCACCACCAGTTCTCCATGATGGAAACTGTAAAAATCATTGTCAAATCTTTACGTGATTATCACTGAAAACATGTTTCACTTCAAATTTTTATATACGTGTCCAAGTTAAAAAACAAAATGTATCGTTATAAAGTTAGTAACCAACATTTTATTACAGTTGCATAGCTGTGGGGAGAAAAATATCGACAAGCCAATAACACGTATTGTCCAAATTTTCTCTTAATCTCCATGTGGACTTCACGAATACGTGCCTAACTTGAAATTTCTATTCACGAGTCCAAGTTTTTAAGGAAAAAAAAAACTTCATAAAGTTAAATACATGACTAATGTTTTAGAAGGTCTCCAGTGTCGAGGATTGATTTGGCTACTATAAGCAAAGGTTGATGAAAATTTACTCCTTTTTAAAGTTTAGAGACCAACTTGCAGCTTATGCAAGAATTTGAGGATCAAAAGTGAAACTTTATCTTTTATCTTTTTTTTTACTATACATCTTATATATCATCAATCCCCATGAGTTAGCAGTAGAAATTCGCACCAAAATAATTAATTATAAGTTGATTAGAAAATGATTAATTGAAGCAAACCATGTGGTATTACTTGTAATTGTGTTTAAAATAATGGTGGGATTTCTTGGAAAATGAGAGATTTGATATATTTTGTTGTTTATTCAACCAATGGAGTAATGAATATTGGCATATTTGTCTCCAATGGATTTGTCCCCAGACAGCCACTAACATGGATGGACACCTTTCCTTCTAACCGCCCTCAATTTTGTAGGGTACACGAAAGTTATCATTAATTTTTGAGTTTTTTTTTTTTCAATAATTAACATGTAATTAATTTGTAGCTTGTAGGTAGTGATATCTACACACAATTTTATAATTTCCCTTCATAAGATTTTGTTTTAATATTTAGGTACAGGACGAAAAATCATTCAATAATATTGAAAAAAAATAAAACAAAAGGTAAAAGTTAAACTAGTCGACATGACTCGGAGTTAAAGATAAAACGAGAACAATATCAATTTCATGTTTTGAGTTATCACTGAGAAACTTCATCAATGTACAATATCAATCTCATGTTTCGAGTTATCGTACGTTGAGTTAGAAACTTAATCAATACTTGTCCTCGTTAGTCTCTTTGAAGCAAGTCAGTCTAGGAAGGTGCGTGGATTGTTGAAAATACTACAAGAACGTCAATTATCATCTATAGATTATAATTAGACCTTGTTTGATTGCAACGAATTCCATGAAATGTCACGTTCGAGGAAAACGAATTCCACTTTGACCGTTTGATTGCAACTTGGAAATAAAAACAAAATTCCAAAGTACAATTACTTTAAACCGCATTTTCTTTGTTTTCATAAAAAAACGAATTTCTATGAGTTTGGTGAGTTTTTATTTTCCAACTAAAATGCTTAACCTTAAGAAAAAGTGGAAAACCAAGCAAACGGACCCTTAGATATTTCACGAATAGAAATCAGTAATAATATAGCATTATTGATGAATGTAGTCAGAATTTTTCAAACATCAATTTAAGAATTTGTCGACAATTGAGGATCACAAGAACATGTTCCTATAAGATTGGCCCATTGCTTTTAGCATTTATAACATACACTCCTCTAATATCTATAGGGGCCACTATCCTCTACATTTCTCTTCCATGGTGCCAAAAGAAGAAGAAACAATTAGGGATGGAAACGACGAAAAAACCACACACACTTTAGGTTCACTTTAATATAGAATGAACTAAATAATATAATACGATTTTAATGCTTGTAAGTGCTATCTAACCATTTTCAAACACGTATCCTAGAGTAAAACTTTAGTTAACCCTCTACACGAATTTCAACTATCCAAGTGATTTTAAATTTTAGAATGAGGTCTACGCCCCAATATCTGCCATAAAAGGNGTTCGACTTATCTGGAGCCAATGAAAGGCAGCAACATAAGGCGATCCAAGGGATGCGTGTTCTATAAGGCGAGGAGATGATCGTAGGAACATCTAACCATGGCACACTTGTTATAAGTGGATCGGCAACTGGGCAATAGAACAGGGAGAATCGCAAGTGAAGCTATTAGTCAGTCCCTAGCGAAAGGCTTTCATAGGTCTGTTCCCTCGAGGCTTGGGGAATTGGGATTTGGAGGATCGGAGGCTGGTATGACGACTGGGGTCTTGTTCGGGCTTGGTCTTCGGCCAGCCAAGTTGTAGAATACTTTTGGAACTGAGAGCCCTAAATTCCCTTTACTTTAGGGCTACGCCTTTGTTCTTATTGGTATGTCCAACTATGAAATGAATATCGTTAAAATCTTCTGTATATTTGTTATATAGGCTACTTGAGACAATATGGAAAATAAATCTCAAAGGTCCCATGTCAAAGATTCAACATGCTCGAATAGTAGATATGAAGAAGACTATGGTGTTGAGACCCACATGAAGCATATAGTTTGGTGGACATAAAGTCCTCAAAAATAAGAGCCCAGTCATCTCTTCAATTCACAATAATGTAAAGAAGTGGTGGGTCAAGAATGTTTGTTCTAAAAGAAAATTATAGGTTACCAGCAAGTATAATTGTCTTAAAGTTTATCCTGAAAATTTATAGTATTCTTTCGGGGTGGGGTTATCGGCATTCTATTATTGCCAGTGTGATTCACCCTACAAAGAGAACATATACAGATATCTTTTGCTCTCCTACATGAATCTTGTTTACGGGTTGTATCATTCTTCCATTTAAACATTAAGAGTAATAAAATTCATTGTCATGGCAGTGGAGTCAATGGATAATACGGTAATGACCCACATAATTCAATGATCATCTAAGCTCTAGATAATTAACGTTATCCAAAATTTAAATGTCGACTACAAGAATCTTATTCCACTAGTCTATTTTGTTCATTGCTAAATCTATTGGAAATAATAACAACAATAATAATAATTCTTGGTCCTAATAAATCTGGGGTCGGCTACAAGAATCTTCTCTAGCTACTTTGTTTTATTCATTGCTAGATCTAATGGCAGATCCAAAAATGGAAATCCAACCATACATAGCATGAAGTCATCTTCCAGCCTTTCACAATGCCATTTAGTTCACATTCTAAAGGCGAAAGCAATGCGACTTTTTGTAGTGTGGAATGAATGTTGTACAACAACATGAAAAATCATTATTGACTAACATATCAGCAATACAACCCCCCAAAAAATGGAAAGCTAGGGATTCTACATTAATTTCACAAAGATATCGGTAATGTGTGTTTATTTAGTCTCAGATTTTGAGAGGTAAGATTGCGCCAACGAGAAACACTTGCCTTTCTGCTTCTTGTATTCATCGTATCGCAGGAAGAAGTAGCCAAAATAATCAAAATCAATTGGAGACATTTTCGCCTGTCATCAATCAAACTAAACTTTCAAGGACAAGCTTAAATTTCGAAAGTTGTTGATGCTTGAGAAAAGAATCATTACCTGGATTAAAGCCCATAGTGCCCAGTACAAGTGCGAAGCCAACATATATGCATTTGTTTCCACATATAGAGCTTCAAGATCTTTGTCAGATACCTGTTAAGAAAACTAGTTTTAGTATAATGCCTCGTCAAACTGTTTGATAGGCAAATCCACTTTTCTCTCCAGGAAAGACAATAACACTAAATCCCACAAAAGGCAAAGATGGTTCTACTCAACAAATTTTAATTACGACAAGAAAAAAAATTGTTAACTAAAGAATAAGTCCATGGTCATGATGGAATCACAAGCATAATATCAATATTTCAAGCAAGAAACAACATGAAATGACATATCCATAGGGGAAAATGAAGAAAGGATGAAAGCAGGAGGATTGAAAGACTAATAACCTGTTTGACACTCTTTATTTCTCACTCTTTCAACCACATATTCACACAAAAAAATATTTTGCACGTAAATCCAAAATTTTTCCCCACTTTTTAACTACACATTCTCCAAAAAATCACTATTCAAAACATCATTTTCCCCCAATTTCTATTTATAATGGGTCATCAAACAGAGGCTGAAATCTGCTTACACAGAACTTAAATATGTATCAAGGAAAAATGTCAAGAAGCAAAAAATAATGTATCTAACTTCTCTAAAACCTAGTTGACTTGAAGTGCCTTAAATTTACCCTAAAAGAAACATCAAGAAGGAATGTGTGATGTGGTACAATAAGTAGCCATTATAAATTTGATGGATTAACTGATTTTTTCTTGTACACAAGGTTTTTGTTCTAGTTGACTAGACATGTCCAGCTAAGAAACTAAGTGCTTGTTTTGTTTAGCTTAAAAAGTTGAGGTAAAAGTCAACAACTAATTATAACCACACATTTCATGGGGCGGGACGCACAACTTTTATCAACTTTTCAACCACAAATTTCATCAACTTTTATCAAAATTTGTTAAAACTTTTATCAAAACTTGTCAAAAAAATCCCGAAGTAGATAGGAATCAAGCTTGCAGATTAGGACAAAATTGAATTTAAGGCATGAAAAACATTAACAGTTTAAAACAGCAAGCATGAAAAATTTACTACTCTCGCTTACCTTGTGCGGTTGATCTTGATTTAAATAGTTCCTGAAGAAGTGATACTGTTCATCCTTATCCGGGTACCTGCAACAGCATAAGTCCCAAAAATGGATACATAATTTCTACATATTGTTACTATGAACAGAAAAATAACAAAAATAAAACATGACGGAGAAAGACAACATACATGCTATAGTCACAATCATAGCCAGCGTATTCGTTGAAGTGATTCCCAATGTCAAAACCTCTATAACTATAAGACCCATACTCAAAGTCGATGAAATAAAGCTTCTCTGCATATTTAGCAAGACAAATAAGATTTCATGATAAGTCATATCAACTGATAGGAAGAAAGTTTTGATAATATTTATCATGCCCTATATACATCAACTTGAGCCTGGGTGTCAAACATGGATAAGTATCAAAATGTATAACTCATCCAATGCCTACTGTTTTATGACCAACATCAAGGATCCATATCCCATATCCCTGTCAGAGAGTGTCCAACTGGGGTGTACTTGAGCTATAGTACAAGAGTCTGTGTAATACAGTTTAAATCCCTGGATAAGCACAATTTCAGAATCCTTCCTTACTTTCTCCACAGAAACTGTATTTAGTTTCATTTAAAGGTGTCTTTCCACCAGTTCAGTTCATGCAAAATGCTATACTAATACCACACCCATCCCTTGCATATCTCAGTTACCAGAAACATCGAACTATTGTAAATGGTCATTCCAATCCTGTACTAGGACTTTGATGTACATAGACCAAAATTTAAGTGTGTTTGATTCCCATTTTTTCCTCACTCCAACAGTCATATTCTCATTATAAGAAAAAAAAGGGGGATCAAACGGAGCCTAAATGTGCATGCAAGTGCAAGCAAACTTCTCCCCAACAAAAATAACCAGAGAGACAGATAACTGGATTAAAAATGCAAATTTAATGTGAACTAATGGAAAATTTACCTTCATCATCATTAAGCATTAAGTTCCCAGAAAGTAAATCATTGTGAGAAAATACAACAGGGGCATTAATGGAGTCTGTCAATTCCTGTGCCAGATTAAAAAAAATATACTTAACAATTAGAATTAAAGAAAAAAAAACAAACAAACAATTTCCCTCTGTTTGGTGGGAATTAAAATAAGATTTTTAGTGGATTTTAATAAAAGTTAAAGTAATGTGTGGTTGAAAAGTTACAAATCTTATGAAATATGTGAATAAAATTAATTGTTGATTTTAACTTAAATTAAAATCTGAATTTTAATTCCAACCTAACAGAGACAAACTAACATTTATATGAGGAATATATGAAATTCCGAGATTCTTCAACACATTTTATTCTATTCATTGACAGAGCTGAAAAGCTGCAAAGGTATAGTCCAAATAAAACTTCACAGAAATTTTTTGACAGGTGTAATTTAAGGAAGAAATGAAAAATTAAATATGGGATTAATTGAAAATAATGATGAAAACATATTCCATAAATTGTTCGGCATAAGCCATCATTCAGAAATATAATACGAGATACAACTTTAATAACATTGTGATGTTGACATCAAATATAAAAAATCCTCAATAAGTTAAGCCCGTGTTTGGTGCTCATTATTTCAAAAAAAAAAAAATGTTTTGAATAGTATTTTTCGGAAAATGTGTGGTTAAAAAGCACGGAAAAATTTGGGATTTATGTGCAGAATATTTTATTGTGTGAATGTGTGATTGAAAATAATCTTTTTAACAAAAAGAGCTTTAAAACAATGGACACCAAACAAAGGCTAAGAAAAATAAAACCATTTGGTTATAACAGCCTCAACTCGAAACAAATGAAATATGAGAAAAGATAACCTTGAGCTCTGTGACCTCACGATGAATTTCAGTAAAGGAAATTGTCTCGTATTTTTTCTGCTTCTCGCTATCATCAAACTTGAGGCTTGATGCTGCACTCAAACAATTAGTTGTGCAGATGTGAGAAAAGTGTACTCAAATGACAGGTGGACAGGTGACAATTAATCTGACCAAGAATTTGACATAGTATGGAATATGGATAGGTTATGCAGCAAAACTATAATGCAAATCGTAACAATCAATATTTTGCAGGAGTGATCAGTCATTAATTAAAGAAAACCTTTTTCAAAGAACTTGAAGATGTCATTCCACAGTTGAGGTTCTTTTGAACCTGGAATTTCCACCTGGTGGAATTTGCGAAGTTGTTTTGCAATTACAGCCGCAAGCTTTGGCTTTCTCATGTCTGTCAAAAAATTGAAACAAAATCAAGACTTTATTAGTAATTCTCATCACAAAGAAGAGGAATACTTCAGTTATTGAACTGCATTCAGATTGAATGTACTGCAGCAGAAGGCACTTAAGAATCATGAAAGTATTTTGAGAAAACAAAGGTGTCAGAACTCAGAAATAAAGCCGGGGACCTAGGATGCACCGACCCCCCCCCCCCCCCCCCTCCCCCCCCCCCCCCGGGGGGAGTCGGTGTAGGACACTGGCACGTGTCGTAAATGCAGTTGGCGCATCCAAATGGTTTTATGGTTTTGTACAATTGGACACGTAGCCTACACGCTAGAATTAACAAAAACAAAATCATTTTTTCAACAAAAAAAAATTTAATATAATTTTATACAGTGTGTAGTCATCCCAGTAAGGTTTGAAAAATTGCACGTCGGCGTGTCCTGGTACTTCCTACGAGGACCATTATGCAAGAAAGAAAGAGTTACTCCAACCAAATGAATTACTTGGGCTAATTTAAGATGAACACCCCTTTGGACTTTGATACCTTTGATCACCTTGAACTTTGATGATTCCAAACATGCAATTCTAGTATCTAATGGTTTCGTCAATTGTTGTGCTTACAATTATAAAGAAGCGCAGATGTCCAAGGCAAAATCTAGACATCCCAAGCACAGGAACATTGCTCTAAGGACTAAATCCCAAATCAAGGAAGAATAATTTAGATGTCACTGTGAAGCCATATGTTGAGGTTGGTTAAAGCTAATTTCAAGAACCTATGCAGCTAAGTCAAGACCAATTTAGATGTCCTCAATAAATGCCAAATGTCCAAAAATTTATCCATGCAGAAACCTCATTTCGAGCAAGTTATCTATATTGAAAACTCAAAAGAGACAAGATGTAATGCCAAGAGCAATCAAGACAAGCAAGCATTTCTGACGTCCCGAGCCCAACCTAGAAGTCCATGGTGAAGTTAACGTGTACCTGTCAAGAGCATTCATTTACGAAAAAATCTGTAAGTAATTTGTACATTCAAATAAAGCCCATGAAAATTAATTTCGAAAGATAATATTTGATTGAAATTTTGAAAAAGTTTTGATGCACTTACACAGTTGTATTTGAGATCTAACTATTCGATCAAAAAGTTTAATATGCAAGTATAAGAAATGCTTAAATGAATTTAAAAGTTTGAAACACATTTCAAACAGGTAAAAACCATTTAAGACATTATTGATGAAGAGATTTAAAACTTCTAGTCAAAGCTTCTGATGTGTAGCATTATACGTGCAAAATCACTATCTAGAAACACTATTTTCAACAAACCTGCACTGTTTGCAGCAAAATGTAATTAGAAGAAGCACTAACCATTTCGTCTTTTAATTGTTTTAAATCTACCCAGAATATCTTCCAACTGCCACATTTGATTTCTATATGATTAATGATACAAATGGCTAAAAATCTGTAGTTTTGATTGGCATATTCAGATTACATTATCTATCTTGTGCAGAATTTGGAACAGCAGTTATAGCTGTTTTTTGTGCTGTACCTTGTCGATCCAAAAGATCCAAAAGAATTGTTGATGAGTGTTCTACACTCGTGATATTTATGTCACT
>CAIGRH010220143.1:0-13586 GCA_903798295.1 Fraxinus nigra | reverse complement strand
TTCGTGAGAAGATTCAGCAAGGTTCGGTTTCTACAGGGTATGTAAAAACATGAGAATAATTGAGAGACATCTTTACAAATGCTCTAAATGGGGTTCAGGTGAATTATCTTTGTAACAAGCTGAGCATGATATCTATGCTCCAACTTGAAAGGAAGTGTTAGAGACTATTTCTTAAAATAGTCAAGTAAATAGTTTTAGCTTTTAGCCCTAATTTCTATCTTAATATAGTATGAGCTACTTGTATATATACACACATATTTTCTATGAATGAGAATAGAAATACCTTGAGCATTTACAGAATGATCCATTTTAAAACTGAAAAATCTTTCAAGTAAGTACAACTTATTAAGAGTAGACTTAAGCAAATATAAGCCCTCCAAATTTTGCCAAAGTTCTTTTATAGAATCAAGTTTTCCAACTTTTCTCAAAACAATGTCAGATATGTGTAAAATAATTGAAATGTAAGCAAGTTCATTATATTCTTCTTTTTGTGCTTCTGCCAAATTTTGTAAGGAATTTTCTATCTATGACTTTTGAAACTTTTTGTTGCCAAATTGAAAAATCTCCATTCCCATGAAAATTCCAACTTCAAAATGTGAAAACATTTTTTAAAAACAAACAAAACAACAAAAGTGCACAAATAGTTAACACAAAGTAATCCTAAGGCCACAGTGTATGCGATCTAAATTCTCAGGTTTCGTGAAACTCAAGATCTCAAATCAAGAAAATATTCAAACGGTTTGGGTGTTACAGAATAATCAATGCAACACGAAGTTATGTAAAAAAAATTCAAATTTTCACACAATACAGTCTCACACAGTGACTACATAATAGTTAAAGCACAAAAGCATTACCAACTAGCGATCAAAAAACAACAATTCAAACAGAGCAAATAATTTCTAAATTTCTAGCACAAGCAATGTTACCCCACATGGTAACCTTAATCTTAATGTTACTCCTTTCACTATTCCCAATGAGGAAGAGGGCATAACTCGTCATAATAAAAGCAATGAGGCCTATATTGAATGTTTTCAATGCCATAAGTCACAAAATGAGTGATTATTGGATAAAATATCTAGAAAAAAAAAACTTGAAGTTGACTATGTATATGATGATATATAAAACTTTATTAAGACCCTTTTTGACAACCATTATTTGTGTATAATGAAGTTTTGAATCATAATTTTTTGGAGAATATGTGATTAAAAGTAGGGAAAAGTTTTGGATTTACGTGTATAATATTTTATTGTGTAAATGTGTGGTTGAAAATGAATACGTAGAAAAAAAAAGAGTTTTGAAATAATGGTTGTCAAACAAGGACTAAATGCTTCCAATGGAAATATTGATAATATTTGGTATTTGAATAGTGAAGCGAGCAGAAATATGATTGGAAACAATAATTTATTTTCAAAACTTGTAGAAGTTAACCATGGAAAGGTGATACTTAGATATGTCCTACAAAATTCAAGATGTATGAGATATTGATTTCATTGCTTTCATAACAAAAAGACTAAGATGTCCGGGGTATATTATACATCTGGATTGCAAAGTAATTTGCTGAGTGTTGACTATCTAATAAAGAAAGATTTGATATTCATTTTGTTGATAATTTTTGTACCATGGAAAACAAAAATCATCTAGTTGCAAACATTGGTTTTGGCTCAAACAATTTGTTTTCTCTGTAGTGCATAATGTACATGCACGAAAGAGAGGACACACGACTTTACGACGTCCTTGATATGACTCTCTAAGGCTTAGTTTATGAACTTCTATTATTTTATTGTTGAATTATATTTATTATTTTATTGTGGTAATTATAAAATCTATACACAAATAACTCATTTTTCTCCAATAATGATGTGATGCAAATGTTGCATGAAGAGTATTGCGCGTTACATGTGTTTTTTACTACATTCGTTCCAAATCATATTGTACGCTTTGTATATTCCTCAATGGACATGAAAAGTTCAAATTATGTTTTATTGGCATCAAAGATATCGATGGTGCTATTGTGTTCATCACTTGTGGTGGGGAAACTTTAGCTTTCTTCTACCATTGGGATGTATATACATTTTTCAAATAAACATGACGTACATCAAAGAATGAAAGAAATGGTGATATGCTAGATAATATATATTTCATATGTCTCACAACTTTTCAACCATACATTTCATCAACTTTTATTAAAATTTACTAAAAATTTGATTTTAATTCCCACCAAATAGGGGCATAATTAAGGTGATATGCTAGATAATATACATTGACAAAAACAGTGTTATGGTGCACTTCTACCACAAAAAAAGATATGTTATTTTTCATATCCAGCACCTCTTTGATTTTTTTAAAAATCATATTTTTAGTAAATTTTGATAAATTTGATAAAATATGTAGTTGAAGAATTGATGAAAGTTATATATTTCATAAAATATATTCTTAAAATTACTTATTGACTTTAATTTTGATTTTGATTACCTTTTTCAGCTAAACAAACGTAACCTAACATTGTATGTGGCTACGTGGTCACTGCTCGAGTAACAAATGTTGGGCCATTGAGTATTGAAATACATATTTGGGCTCTCGTTTTACCCGCATAAAACGAACCAGATATCCATTTCTGCCTCCACCTCTCCCACGGCGGCTACGATTTCCTGTGGCAGCAGCTAAACCACCAATTCTTTCTGCTCCGAGGCCTCTGAATACATATGCAGGAGGTATTAAATTTAATTACGCTTTTGAAATTTATATACTGATACCTCAGTGCACCTGCTTGAGCTTTGTTGTTTTACTGAGTGAAGATTTTATTGAAAAGTAGTGAAGATTTTTTTTAAAATCCAGTGCACATAATATAGTGGTTTATTTTCATTTAAAGTTCTTATAATTGCACGTTGCTTGTTTTTCCAGAAATATTTTTGTTGAAATTTTGAAATATATTTATTGCAGATTTGTGCTATATTATTGTGAAAATTTTCGATTTTTTCCTTCTTCTATCCAGCTGATTAATATAAATAAATAAGTAGAAACTTCACCCTTTTTGGTTTTTATGTTTGGTTGCTAAGAGTACTAATTATGTATTTTTCATTCATTAAATTGATTCTATGGCTTTCTTTTAATCGCATTCGGGTTAATCATTTGAATGGTCACCGAACTGTACCAAATGATACTGCACTTAAAAATGTATTTCAATCTCAATGGTCACCACCATGTTATCTATCCATCGCTCAATTGGAAAAATCCGTTAAGTTCAATAAATGGCATTGACTTGAGCGATGGATATGTTATATGATGCATAGTTTAGTGACTATTGAGATCCAATTTTATGTTCAGTTATGAAGTGGTAACAATTGGTTTTGTTTAGTCATCATTGAGATACATTTTTTAAGTTTTTATTTATTAGTAACAATTTCTTTTTCTCTACCTCTGTAACAGAAGAAAATAATAAATAAATAAAAACTGAAGAGAGAAAAAGGGGAACTGAAAATTTGAGGCCTATAAATCGAAAAACTATATAACTTTTCCGAATTGAGAATTACAGATTTTTGTAAAAGATTGAATTTTGCATCGTGGGTATACCATTTTTCCACAAAAAAATGGATTTTTCAAAGAAATATTGATTTTTTGGAAGTGGTGGTTGAGATTTCCGCAAAAGACTAGATTTTTTAAATTTTAGGAAAAGCAAAAAATAGGATTATTTGTTCACTTTGGAACAAATTTAGGTTGTGGAATTGGACAAGTGAGATTACTTCAAAGGATGGATATTTGAAAGTAAGCTCCAAATGGAAAAATAAATCTTTTGCAGATATTTGTGATGCCCAATTCTAAAAAGTTCTATTTTTTTTGATTTATAGTTCTCTAATTTTTAGTTTCCTTCTTTTCCCTTCATTTTTTTTTTCATGGTGTTCGATTTCAGGGAAGAAATATTATTATTTAATAATTGAACTTAAAATTATATATCAATGGTGACACACCTGTACCAATTGTTACGACTTAATAATTGAACTTAAAATTGTATCTCAATAGTCACTGAATTATGTACCGTGTTACCTATCTATCGATTAAGTCGACCTTATTTGTTGAACCTAACGGATTTTTCTACTTGAATGATGGATGAGTAACACGGTGCATAGTTCAGTGACCAGTAAGATTGAAATACATTTTTAAATTCAATTATTTAAATAATTAACCCATCACTTTCATATGTAGTTTAAATTTCGAATCTTGTAGCATTTTCTACACGTTCTTATGAACTCCAATACAAGATCACCCTCGAAGAATATTGTATCTACTGTATGAGTTCAGTGACTTGTGGTTTTAATATCTCAAGTTCTTGAATAATAAATATATTTGACGACCTTTAACTAACTTTTAGTATAGTTTCACATTTTATACTTTTATTGTTACATCGAGTTAAACTAGAAAAACTCGTGTTACTTTGTTGGCTTAGAGCATGCTTGGCTAATTAGAACCACTGTCAAGTTTTTCCCTAGTTAATGATGAATATGAATATAACTCATGGATAGTTTATGGTGTTGTGGTCGAAAATATACTCGTGTATTTTGCACATAATAGTTTTAAGAGCAAAATTGGTTGTTTTGTGTTGGCGAAAATAGGGAATTTCACAATCAGTATGGATACTTCGTAAAATTCCCTTTTTATTTTACGCTCTAAAACATTATGGTTGTTTTGGAGACTAAACTTTTGTCTAATTGAGTCTTGATTGGTTTTACGTTAATCTATGTTTTTCATTGCTGAGAAATCAGCATATCTTTAATTTTTTACGTAGATTTTTAGAAATTGAAGTAGGAACCGTCTGTATGCTTTATATATTAATATTCATTCTTGACAGGAATGAGCCGGTCACATGCTTTATATATTAATATTCATTCTTGACAGGAATGAGCCGGTCACTTGAGACTTCCTCCCTTAAGAGGAAAAGACCCGAGGTCGATCCATTGGGTCTTGTAGATGCTGAACGTGCGATCCTCAATGCTATCAAAAATAAAAAAGATTTGGGGATTTGGGTACGAGACATCAAACAAGAGACAAAACTCACTGATCATGTTGTCAACAAATCGCTCAAGTCATTGTTGACTAGGAAACTGATAAAAGAGGTTGTAAATATCCAATACAAAGGGAAAAAACACTACATGGCAGTCGAGTTCGAACCCTCAAAGGAAGTTAGTGGAGGCGTGTGGTATGTTGATGGAAATCTCGACAAAGAGCTTGTTAATGTTATGAAACAGTTGTGCTTAAGGTGCATACGCGTTCAAAAGGTTGCTACTCTCGAGAGAGTTCACGAGCATTTGAAGAAGCAGCAAGTGGTGAATTTTGAGATCTCTAGCCAGCATGTTTCCGACATATTGAGCTCAATGGTTTTAGACAACGAAATAATTGAGGTAAAGAGCACTGGACTCGGAGAGTATTATTCAATTCCTATTGGAACAGTTTGTTACAGATTTGATAGCGGTCCTGCTGTAGCAAAGGGTTCAAAACTGGGTGCATTTGCTTCAATTCCATGCGGTGCTTGTCCTCGGATTAGTCTGTGTACACCTGACGGGGTAATATCTCCTAGTACTTGTGTCTACTACACTAAATGGTTGAATATTGATTTTTGAGTTGCCATATGATTTCTTTATAAAGTTTGCTTTAAGAATTTTAATTGTTGTGGATATTAGTGCTCTCTATTAAAATTTCTCCATTTTCATTTCCTTAAGAGAGCAACGTTGATTCAGTCCAACCACACTTATTGCCCCTGTTTATTACACATTAAAAGTTTCATTCTCATTCTTCTACTCATTTTCAACTACACATTCTTCAATAAAATAATATTTTCTATTACATCAATAACTTTTCCTTTTGTTTTTTTCAATCATACATTCTCTATCAATCTACTATTCCAAAATACATTCTTCTAAAATAATGTGGTTCAAACACACCCTAGGGTGCATTTGAGTTGGTGTCGACCAGTTCTATTGTGACAACCCAGTCCACTCTACTGACTGCGCAGTCTGTTTTTAGCCAAGACCAGCTTCATGTTCTCATCGTAACTATGTTACTGACAATTATATCGACAATCATATTACATCCTTTAGAGGGATCAAAGGAATTTTTTTGACATTGGAACTGTACACAAGACTTGCTAGGTTCCATTTCTTATATAAATGACTGTTGTCCACAAGATGCACATTGTCTTTTACATAAGGGGCATTATGTCTTCATGCCCTTTCAGTGCAATGGCTTAGTATAAAAGCCATTATTAACTTATGAAGTTCTAAATAATCTACTTATAAGCAGAAGTTCTGAATTGTGAGTAAAAGAACAACAATGCAGATAATGGTGCTTCCATCCATTCCGGTCCATACCCAGTTTCAGTGAATCTTGTGATTAAAATGTTCTATGACATTCCTCTTACCTCGTATCCATGAGATATTCTAAGTGGAGATTCCTTTGAGACGGGTCTGCTTTCTGACCAAAGCTCCAAATTCACAGTCCCTGTCCCCCAATGTACAAGACACTTGTATGTCTGACTGACGTCGAACCGATTGACTAAGGCGAGACCAAGGCATTTATCGATCATCATCCATTCACCTGATTAAAAAAATAAAAAAAAAGTTTAGAAAGAAACCATTAATATATAGATTCAAGTACAGAACATTTATCCGAGAAGACTAGTTTATATAGTTCGTGGTGCGTTGCGGACTATATATATGTTATATTTTTGGTTATGGTAGTGCAATGAATGCATGATCTTATTATACTTATTGCATGTTCGGTATATTATATGAGATCGGACCAGATTGGCCAGTATAATGACCAAGATTTTGTAAAATTAGTTCTTTTCATCCATTATAATGCGTATGTTTGCCAGAGACAAACCAATACTTAGCAAAAACTCCTCACAATTAACCCCGTAAACGATATTTCTCTAGCTAATATCCTAGACGAAACATTTAAAACTTTACTGGCTTGGTTAGGTAAGATGGATTGAATTGGATTGGATTGGACCATCTAAACTATGGTAAATTAAACATATAAAGGACTACACTCATTTGAAAGATCAAGTAACTTCATTTTTTATAAGTTCAGACAAACATGCTCTTCAAATGCACACATTAAAAACAATTCTTTCATTCGGTCAGGATGGAACCTTGCAATACTTTCAAGCGCTGGTCATGGATTATATTCAACTTCTTACGTGGATGGTGGGAACAAAAAATCATGCTTCAATCAATAAATTTAGGGAACTGGTCAGAAATATATTATTTACCATTTGGTCGAAGATCCCCTTCGAAAAACTGCTCATCAGCTTCTGGCCAAATCTCATGCTTGGAACCGTCGATGGAGGTAAATGACACGTACGATTGAGTAGGGTGTAACAAATTGAACATTGGATGCACTCGCAAGCACACGAGCCTGAAAAACAACAATATGAGTAACGTGTCATAGTGATTGTGATAAAGGAAGGAAAGAAGGATAATCTCATGTCTTCAAGGTATACTAACTAGTGCAAGTATATCGACTCAAAGGACGGTAAAAAGTAAAATTTCAACAGCTTTCTTGACGAGATTTAAAACAATAACAGAATTCTTCATGTTTTCGTCATTGATAATGCAATACCTGAAAACCTGAAAGAAATGTCATTCTTTTAGAAGGAATATGGTAGAATTATGAATGAGCAATTCAAAGCATGATTCGGAAGTGATTTTTTATAATCATATTTCACTCAAACTTACTTTTTATCAACATAGTCGTAGGATCCACAACTAATACCAACTTATTATCCACATTCTATAAGACCCACAACTTATAATCACTTAATTTGTAATTTAATGATTTCCAAACATGCACTTAATCGGGCGCATTTAACATGGATAGATGAGCATGTTTTTCTTTATTGACATAAACCCAGCAAACTACAAAATCCCATGAAGTTTAAGCGAATAACATGAATACAGAAAGTACCTTGAAAATCCACCAGAACCAGCACCAACTTTACGAGCTACAATGCCAGAATCAATTTGGAAATGATTTGGGTCATTTTCTGGAAAAAATATTTTCCGCTCAAGAATTAATCCGCCTCCTATATCACCTTCTAACTTAAGGGATTCTATTTCTCCAGCCTGCTCCAGATCCCGACTGTCAAAGAAAGGCAAAACATTGTTTTTAAGCTCATGCTTCATAGTTAATAATATTGGCTAGAGGGTCGAATGATCCATTGATAAAAATACCACAATTTATATGATGCATTTCATCTCAAATTGAAAAGGCTATATTTCTCTATGTTTAGAAAGCGTACACTAACGAGTTTTTTGTTAATGCATTAGAATGTCCAAAAAAAAGCACATACAATCTATACATTGTTTAAAAGAATGTAGAAAGCTACACAATGGTATGCATAAACCACCAACTCGATTTATCTACTCACTCAACAACAGAATACGCCTCGAAGCATCCAGCAGATCGGTACTCCACACCACTATATTCTTCATACCCATTAACATCCACCCGGCTGTGAAGCCATTGAGTTCCTAGAAATATCCAAAAACCATAAAACACGTAGAACTTGAAGCGTCTTCTAATAGATGAACAAAAAGTCAGGCAAAAGATACAGTAGGCATTACCTGAAGGCAGGTGCTCCATAGAAATAATTCTACCTCCTATCCACGGAACTACTTTCAGAGCCCAAACCCCATTTTTTAATTCAACAGGAGTCCGTGATAGTTCAGTTCCCTTGTGTCCAGAAACATTATCCAAGTCTGGAATACGCTTAGCACTTTCTGCAATTAACATTTCAAAAATCATGCAAAAAAATATTAGATACATCGTCGTTAATGTCATTCCCATACAATTTTTTAGGACATTGAGTAAACAAGATCTTCATTAGATGTTCTATTTGACATAGTCAACAATTTAAACACACTGCAAACAGTATAATATGTTGACCACGTTCAAATTTGCAATAGCTTCTACTTCTGGACAAAATTTGATACAAGATTCTATAATATTACTATTCAATTAGTCGACATGCCCAGCCTCTAATCTGAAAAAATAGATGGGAGTTAGAAGAAGGTAAAAGTTGTTTCGTAGATGACTAGGGAGTCAATTAAGTAGTTATAAAGTGCAATTACCCATACGAAGTCTGTATTGCCTTTTGCCAGCCGATGTTAATTCTGACAAATCATCTTCTGAGGGCATTTTGATTTGCAGAATATCCCCATCAGTGCCACATGTTTCAAGCTATTTGAAAGAAAGAAAAATAACACAACATTTCATTCAGCAAAACGAACATTTTACATTTTTGATCGTGCACAATCTTAAATTACAAAAAATGGAATGCCGTGAAACATTTTAACATACCACAGCACCTATGCCAAGAAGTAATTGCACGTGTAAGCGACGGTTTGGTCTCTTCCAAGATCCTTCAGTTTTTGAAACTCTTAAAGTAACCACTGAAGATTGAAGTTCAGCAACGTATGTTGTCAACAGATATCCTCCTTTTATGTATTCATATCCATCACCATCATCTTCAAAGAGAATACCTTCAGCTTTACCTGCAGTTAAAGATATCCAATTCTGAAAAGTGAAATCCACTAATGTCTCCTCTGTAATATAGTTAACTCATTCATAAATCATAACAACTACTATTTAAGTAAAAATTTTGTTGCGGCCTACACGACATTAATGATAAGAGCCTGTCACAAATTACAGCCAGGTTTTTTTTCTTCGGAATTCAAGCTACTTCAAAACTCTGAAACCAACTGGACAAAACCATCAAGCCTACTATACTTCAACTTCAAGTTGTTGTCGCCGCTGTAGTTATTCTATAAATTGCCCAATTTCCAAAATATTACACCAAGATTGTGCTGCCATGACAGAAATATGCGAAGACCTAAATAAAGCATCCTAGAAAACTCCCAAAAAAAGATACGACTCAATGTGGGACATACCAGTTTATTCCGAAAACAAATGTCATCCAAAATCATTATTTCTTGACTGAGAATAATTTAGATATATGATATAATTCTCCGAGGTGCCAACAATGCCAAAAGCTCCTCCTGTTCATCTCAAAGAGGCTTTTCGTGGGGGGTGGGGGGACTAAAATTTTCATTGGATCTCTTATTTCCTAAGTAGCCTTCAGGTTATGCATATTCTAATACATGCTCTCAA
Source organism: Fraxinus nigra (assembly GCA_903798295.1). Taxonomy (NCBI): domain Eukaryota; kingdom Viridiplantae; phylum Streptophyta; class Magnoliopsida; order Lamiales; family Oleaceae; genus Fraxinus; species Fraxinus nigra. The sequence goes on along the minus strand of CAIGRH010220143.1, from coordinate 3,422 downwards.
AATACAACATGGCGTAATTTACTCGAGCGTTCAGGTTTCCAACATCTGACTTCTCTTCTTAAGCCATTTGTCTTTCTTTTTCCTTTTCTGGAGCATTTCAGTTCACTTTCCTCATTCCCTTAGCAGCTCAATTTATCCCCCTTACTGATGATTCATTGGAGAATGCAGTTGAATTAACATTTTGACTCGGTACTTCTGAGGGGAAAACTAGTCGGATGCAAAAGGCTAGAACCCAAATATAGTCTGTACTTCGGTTGACCAGAACACAAGAGAAGCAAAAGATGGGAAGCATCATTTTAAGAATATAGATACTTTACTGAAGGCCAGTAGGAAACTTTAGTAAAAAGCATAGCAAAATTTAAGTTATTCCAGTTATAGCAAGTAACATATAAATGTTATCATATCATAAAAATGTAACAAACAGAAAAATTACCATGTTCATCCAAAGCTACCAGCAGATACGTATCATCCATAGGAGTAGCTTCACCAACATGTTGATGAGGAGCCGCTAAAGGAATGATGGATCCTCCTTTCAAGTATAATGACGGCAAATCCTAGTACAATCAGACATAGGAAAAAGCGAAAAATTTAAAAGAAACCAAAAATAAAATAAAAGGTCATATAATAGGTTATTTATAAATACCGGATGAGAATCTTCAAAATCAAAACTCAACCAGATTCCTTTCGGCAACTTGTGCTGCATTTGATATAACTCTTCATCATGCCTGGTGCTGCAACATTGAACACAGTATGCAATCAACACTGAAAGCACCTAAAATAAACAAAAAAAGAGGGAAAATAGAAAGGCTAAAAGATAGCATATTTAATTGTTATTCACATTATAGTATCAATTCCAAATATTGAATCAACAATTGTCTTTAAAATCAAAAGAGGCGAGAACCTTGCATATACGAGAAGTGGTCCCAACAAGAATGAATTTTCATGCATTCTTAACTCGAAATCTTTGGGATCTGCAAAAGAATCTTAAAATTAATGACCACCAAATACAGCTCGAAAAGTCCAGTTTATTGATGATCATGAGAACGCACCAGCAAAAAAAGTGGGAGTTGCCACTGGGATACCCAGCATATGTGCCAAGTAAAACAGAGTATATATGTGAGGTAAAATCCGATAACGCCTCCTCAATGCCAATCGACAAACTTCTTCACACTGGGGAGATAAGAAGCTCGCAAGTGATGAATGAAGAGAGTAAGCAGACATCTTAATGGCAAAGTTATGAAGAATAATAATTAGTAAAATTAGGATTTGTCAACAGATATTACTTCTATACCAGTACAAGAAGACAGCTTTGCCCAAATATTGAGAATCGAAATATTGCAGAAGATATCATGTTTCGTGTAAATTATTGATTTGTCACTTCAGGCAGCAAATTTGACACGAGAACAAGAAAGTTCATTCCAAGAAGGTGGCTTTTACACAATTGGATAATCAAAATTTAAGCTTATGCTAAATTTCGGGGGGAGAGAAAAAAAAAAAAAGGGGTTTTGAAATCAGTTTCTTCTTCCACAAAATTCCGTTCTGCTCCTTTAGAAATAAAAGAAACTATCTACAAACTTTTCAACTTCAGAAGCAAATGAAGACACAATTGGAAACTCAAACATAGTTAACAACTTGGAATGACTTGACTCTGACATGTTCAAAAATTCAGATAAAATATAAGATGGAACTCGGTATTCGAAAATGGCCACGCTCTACAAGTTAATTTCTTAAATATATTTTACATGTAAGTCTCCTCCTAAAAAATGTTGATGCTTATAAAAAGGACTCAATTAACTATAAGACGCTCTCTCACATTTACTGAAAGTTTCTACTAAATAAATTATGAACGTATTGTGAAATTGAGATCTAAACAGATGACCCTTCTCCCTACTTCGCGCCATATTGGATTACCATGTTATCTAAGTAGCAAGTTTTGAAAGAGGGTATGAATTAACTATTAATGTGTTGATATAATTAATGGGTGTAATACTACAGCTTAAGTGTTTCTCATCGCAACTTTTACTTTAGTCAATTAATGATAGACAATGTCGAATCTATAGCATCAGCCTGTTTAACAAGAAATATTGATGCACTTTTTGTGTACTCGCTTCAAAGGAAGGAAAAGAGAGTGGCATGGCGAAATTTTTGTAAAATTTGAATGGCAAAAAAATTCGCTTATAACTTCACAGGTACATAGTGCTTCACTTATTTGAAAATGAAGGACCAACCTCTTCTCCAAAAGACCAGGGCTCGTGATCAATGGTATCAGTTTCAGAATGCCCACGACAAAAAGGAAACATAGCACCCACACCCATCCACCTTCCAAACAGCTTTGGTGTTGCGTTCCCAGCAAATCCACCAACATCTGGCCCTGAAAGCGGCTGCCCACTAAGCCCCTGGACACCAGCTCATATTTCATTAATGCAGTCAACTGTAAGGAGGGGGAAAATTGAAACTGCCCGAATTTTTTAGTCAATGAGAAATTCATCAAGGCATTCTCTCTCAAGCATCAGTGATAATATATGTGAAAAAAAAAAATATAGTAGAAATGGCACTGTATATAAGAGGGCAGGAAAGAAATACTGGAGTCTCTATTTATCTTCCTCTTCCATTCTAGTAATGCATGAATAAAAGCAGATAATTAATGAAATAGATTTTTAGCACGCTTATGTATAGAAACTCACTCTCACGCGTGCATATGCACTAGTATCTTCTTTAGTACTGTATAAACACCACATTTTGACCTTGTAATAATCAATTTATTACAGATTCAAATTCCAAATGGGTCAAACTTAGTCACAGTGCCATCTCTTTCATGTTCATCATTAGTATATATAAGAAGCCACATAGACAGAATAACATAATAGGCAAAACCATTTGACCACCAGGAATCAGTCAAAAAGGTACATGCCCACTAAGGGTATTTTCAAAAGTGACCATGAGGCAGGGTCCTTAAGTTCTATACAAGGTTGATAAGAGTGAAAGTAAACATAATTTGCAAACAAAATGCAGAAAACCCCATATATGTCTAGCATTCAGCACTTTTTTCGGAATACGAATTTGAGCTCTTCATAGGATGTATGCAATGTGCCTCTATGAGCAACTAGGGTTAACCATAATGACTAAGTTAGGACAATTGCTGGGATGTTATTTGTAGAGCATACTTTTCAAGACACTCTTCAAGTCTCTACTTGTGGGTTGAGGCATGAAAATTTGACATAAATAAAAAACATAAGCACCAAATCTAATATACTACGCCCATCAGGGATATCCTAAAATCATGTGCAGGTGATCTCATCTGATAATTTGGTCTTTCACAGACCACAACGGAACAAATATTCCTCAATGATTGTAACAATTAAGGTATTTTCTCTTGTATTTCATCAATAGAAAACATGTATATATATACAAAGAACTAATAC
>CAIGRH010220139.1:0-13185 GCA_903798295.1 Fraxinus nigra | reverse complement strand
TCCGGAGCGGACGTGGGAGATAGCTTTGTTTAAAGTCTCTTGACGGAGAGATAGAAGAGAGATTCTGTGAGAGTGAGAGAGAGAGGAGAGGTTTAAATAGGTTGGGTGGGGTGATTTATTAATAATATATCTATTTAATAATTATTAATATTTAACTTTCACTTAAATTTGAATTTGAATAATCTTGTTTGAACCGAACATATAAATTAAAAGACTAAGAATATTTTGATGTGTACGAATGAGTATCAACTATTTTCTCAATAGTTGAATTTCATATCTTCAAGTTTATAGTAGATCCAATGAACCACATCCATTCGAGTTACTAGCTTAGAGATATCAATGCAAAATAACGATTTTGACATTTTTCAAGCATAACTTATTTATTCTAATAGGAGTTTACACCAATCTTTAAAATCAAGCTCGACATGGTTGGATCATCCTGATCCAAACGACCTATTTTGAATCAAAGTTTCATACCTAAATGTTCATTTAGTAGGTTTTTTGTCAACAATTTTAAATTTAGCCCATGTTTCGTACTGATTTAAATTTATATTTTAATTTAAATCAAAGTCAATAATTCATTTCAACCACATACAACTTTGCAATCATATATTTCATCATTTTCTATTAAAATCTACTAAAAATTTATTTTAATCATAACCAAATATGTCGTAAATATACTTAATTTGGACATTTAACTATTAGCCCGTTTGAGCTCCATTTTTATTGGAAAATAGGTTTTGAAATAATATTTTGTGAAAAATATATGGTCGAAAAAAAATGGTTATGAATTAGTTATAAAAACATATGTGATTAAGAATAAGTTTTGGAAAAGGGTAAATAGCACAAAACGTCCATACCTTTTAATGTCATATGCAAAACATCCACACCTTTAATTTTTTTTTACATTTTCACCCCTACCTTCCACCTTTCATTGCGCATATGAAATGACTATTTTACCCTTGTATTCATATGAAACAAAAAGAAAAGAAAAGAAAAAATAAAAAATTAATTGCAATCATACTCTCAATATTTTAAAAAAAAGTACAAACGATTCATAAATAAATTAGAAAAAAAATTCATTTCTCCATCTTCACCCAAACATGTACTAACTTTGCAAGAAACTCTCCACCCAATGTCACCGCCTCCTCCACCACCACAGAAGAAACTAAAAACACGGTAAAGTAAGAATAGAAAAATAAAATGCCAAATGTACACTTATGGTCTCCCTCCATTTTCTAAGTTTTTGCACAAATGAGAAAAAGTAAGAACCGAGTAAAAATATTGAAACACGGGTCGAGACCGAGTTGACTCAAAAGCACGACTAAAAAAGGAAAGGAATGCCTTTATTTTGTGCATTCCATGTCGACTCCACCAATACGTGCAACACCACAACGTATAGAATGGGGAAAAGCTGACAAGATATTTGTTCATATGAAATAAATAGAAACTGAGAATTGAACGCCGACTCGCAAGTCAAAAAAGGAACTAACGCTGGTTGGTAATCTCACCGGAGACAATGATACTTAGAATTCTGAAATGAAAATGGCAAATGCGCAGTGTGGGGTTTCTTCAGTGTCACTGACTGTCTGTTGAGGTGCATCGAAGAAGAAAATTGAAAATGCACGCATTTCAAGTGGGTCCCAAGTACGTATTCAGTTCAATGGTAAGGATCGCGGGATAAAAAAAAAATAGTAACCACATTGTAATCTCAATGATAATATGGTCCAAAATTGGCAATGGTGGTGAAGGAGGCGATGACATTAGGTGGTGCAAGATTGGTACATGTTTGGGTGGAGATGGAGAAATGAATTTTTTTTTTCTAATTTATTTAGGATTCATTTGTATTTTTTTTAAAAATATTAGGAATATGGTTCCAATTAATTTTTTATTTTTTCTTTTCTTTTCTTTTTGTTTTATTTGAATACGAGAGTAAAATCATCATTTTATTTGAAAAATTGTTGAAAATGATCTTTTGCACAATGAAATATAGAGGTAGGGGTGAAAATGTCAAAAAATTAAAGATATAAACATTTTGCACAAAGACGTTACAAGATATAAGCGTTTTGTGATATTTACCCTCCTGGAAAACATGGAGGTCACGTGAGACTCCATTTCTTTATCTTTAAACATAAAAATTGGAAAGGACTTTGTATGTGAAGTCAAAATCTTGAAAAGCAATCTCCACTGTTACAAAGAGTACAATACGTGCAGTTATGCTACAACGGTAAAGTCCGGTACCAATAATTATGGAGTTAAACTTGAGGCCACAAGAATTTGATGACAAGATCTTCTTCCCTGTCGCAGAAGACATCCAAAAAAGACCATCTTTAACTGTCTGTCTCGCACTTTCTTTTCTTTTTAACCTGAAATAAGCTCTTAAATTCAAGAATTTTAAAGCCAATTGCTTTAAATGAAGGAATGCCCATTATTTTGTTTTCAAGACTCAAGTATTTAGCTAATTTTGAGGTACGTTTAATATATACTTTAAACCCCTTTGATTAGGATCGAAGTTTTGAATTTTATTTTGTTTCTGTTCTGAAAATCAAATTGCACTCTTCTGATTGTTCTTGTTTGTTTTCAGTGTTTGTATATTTCGGAATTTATTTCTGCTACTTTATTATACCATTTTTTGTTCTTCTGTAGATCATAAATGGTTCTTCAGAATTTGATTATTTTCGATTATATATTAGATAATTGATTCATGGTGTCATAGAATCAGTCTTATTTTGTACCATTATCGAGATTTAGATTTAGGTTTTTGTTCCTTGTAATTGAGAGGATACTAGTACTTAATTTGGCTGCACAGTTAAAAAACTTCTTCTTTTCTTTAATTCTTCTGTTGTATCTGCAATTTGGTAGCTTCCAGCAAATTAGCTGTGAATAAATTCGAAGCAACTTATATGTGGCACGGCGAGAAATAATAGTAGATTGCGTGGAAGTGAATTTCCAAAAGTATCATCTAGCTAATTGTGCTGCATCAGTGTAAGTTATTTGTATAACTGATTCCATATAAATCTTTCAGATATCTCATTTAAACGGGTTGTAGGACCATTGTGTGATGAGTTTGATCATGATATCATCGGTAGGCTGGTAAAACAGTTGAGAATCAGAATGAGGCCAGAGCAATACATGGTAGATAAAAAGAGCAAGTGTTGTTGACATTGATCTATATAGGAAAGATGTCAACTTCGTACTTTCATTTTGAGATAACTTACTGCAAGCTTAGTTTAACAAAAGATACGATTTTTCATGATATTCTGAGCTTATGAGGTAATTTGAAAGTAGTGTAATAATAAAGAATAATGTTATTCATTGTCAACGACTGCAGTAATCATCGTATGTGGCAGCTTGTTCAAATAACAAGCTACCACATAGGATGACTGTTGCAATCGCTAAATGTGAATTACTCAATAATAAATGTTTATTTAACTATTTTTGGCTCGTGAACATGTCAGCAGTCGAAAAACAAAGCTTCTGACTAAAGACCATGCTTATCATTTTCACATCATTGTCATTATTAGAGGATTATATGTAATTAGGTTCATATCATTTATCGCATCATTCTCATTGAAAAAAAAAGAAACTGTACTGTAATCATGAAGAAGATATTTGAATTTTTAAAGTCATCAATATTTTTTATTGTATGGTTCAATAGATACCAATTATTATTTTTTTTTTTTTGAGTGGAAACAACAATCCTTTAACCACTCAGGGAACTAGTTCAATAGATGCCATTTTGCACATCAATAGCTGATGCAGTGTTCACGTATTTATTTCAGGTAGAAGCTTGATGGAGAGTTGATTATCTGGTACCTTTTAAGACCTGGATTTTGAGTTATACGACCATGGATAAAGCATCCTCTGACTGTCCGTATCCAAGATGCTTCTTTTGTGTCATGAAGGAAGTAAACCCGAGCAAGCGTAGAGCAAGCATACTAAAGTTCTTCAGAGAATTTCCTTCACAGGATGATGATGGTCAGGTTCTTCCTATTAGTGGTCTTTGGAATACTGCTATGGCACATCCTAATGATCCCGAGTTTATCGAATTAGGAATATTTGAATGCATGGTGGCACTCATCTGGAAGGGATTAAAGAACCGACGTTGGCTATCACAAGACCAAAATATATATATCCCTTACTATGCTGCGCATATAATCGGATCTTATACTATGAATATGGAAGAATTTGCAGAAATGGCTGTGAATGCTGGGGTTATCCCGGCCTTGGTTGAACTTTTAAGAGGAAGGTTAACTTGGGTCGAACAGAGAGTGGCCGTACGAGCATTAGGACACTTGGCAACATATGCCAGCACTTTTCCAGCTGTTGCAAGTATTGGTGAGATTTTAGTGCTCTCGATGCAGCTGGCAACAAGTTCACTCGAAATTGTTTACACACACTTTTACCAATATGTCAACCGGAGGCTGAGTTATCATTGTGATCTTCTTACGCGTGGAATGGGTGGTGTTGAAATGGAGTCACGGAAGGCAGAAGAATGGGCTAGTCAGCTGCAGTGCTGGTCCCTTCAACTCATAAATTGCATCACTTTCAAATCTGAATTTCTTCCTACTATTTGCAAACCGGACTTCTTAGAAAAACTTCCAGGTATGTGGGGGGGACTTGTGAATGAAAACTCACCAGCTGGTATTGGGCTGTTACGGACGATTTGCTCTCATAAGCATGGTAGGGGATCGGTCGCTAGCTGTCCTGTCATTTTAGACGCATTGTGTAACATAGCACGATCATCAGATGACTGGCAATATATGGCCATTGACTGTCTTCTATGGTTGCTCCAAGATCCAAGTACCTGTCATAAGGTAATTTCTTTAGATTTACAAACAGTTTCTTTAAAACCACATTAATCAATGCAATTTGAATTCCATTAATACTAGATAACCGTTATGAAATGAACTGAAACTTTTTGAGATGTCTGGAGTTTCTGAAATTCCAAACACCTTTACCTATTCTGATATTTACACTAAATATACAGGTGATTGATAAAGCCATACCTGCACTAGTCGACCTTGCAGAAATTTCTACACTAGGGGATCACAAGAAACTTGGTGATTCAATTGTTAACGTTCTTCAGGAATGTATTCAATCACAAGGAACGGGCCGCAACTCAATCAGTATCCGTGCAAAAGGCGAGGTTGAGGAACTTCTAACCTCTCGACAAAGATTTAAATGGGAAAAGAATATGCTGAAGGAGGATCTTCATATCAAACAGGCAGCTGCTTTAGTGGTCAAACTTGAAGGAAATTCCTTGTTCTCATCTGGGGATATTTCTGGTGCTGCGTCGAAGTACTCAGAAGCATTGTCTTTGTGCCCAATGAGGTCAAAGAAAGAAAGGGTTGTGCTTTATAGCAATCGAGCTCAGTGTCATCTTTTGCTGCAAAAGCCCTGGGGTGCTATAAGTGATGCTACACGTGCACTCTGTATTCATAAACCGGTTAATCGCCACGCGAAAAGCCTTTGGAGACGAGCTCAAGCCAATGACATGCTTGGATTAGCTAAGGAGAGTTTGTTAGACGCTATACTGTTCATAAACGAATGTTCCCAGTCAACTGATCCAGATCTGTCCTCAAAGCAAAGTAAGGTTCCTGATTATGCGGAGCGTTTGGTTAAGAAACAGATGCGTGCGGCTTGGTTATTTAAAGAGGTTGCCACTGAACTCGGGGATGTACACTGTGAAGGGGGTGCTGGAGATAAGTGTGGCCAAGATACTGATGACTCTGAGTGGGAAACAGCAAGTGAAAGTGATGTTGGAAATGATGGAAGGGATGGATTGGATGACGATGATTCTGAATGAAAAGATGACTTTGAGAGGAAAGATAAGCATGGCAAGCTTTGACGAAAGGTACCATGCTTCAATATTTCTGGATAGATTTCATATGCAATATCTACAATCGGATGTGACAAATATTTTAAGAGGTCTGATTTAAACCTATGAAAATTTGTGGGTCTTAAAATTCTGGTTTATAATGGGAAACTACTGATAAGTAAGGTTAATTTACTAAATAATTTCTTGATTTTTTGGTTCATCACTTCATCTACAGATTTTCTTTATTGTACGTAGGCATATAGGGTGAGAAAGCGGCTTCCGCACCCGAAATTTTTAAAAATAAAATTGTAGATTGTTACAGATTTGTCCTTCAAACATTATATTTAGCCCCTAAAGTCTTTTATCTTTATCAAAATGCATGCTGCCTTCTTGAACTGGAAATAACGTGTCAATTTATTATCATAAAGTATTATACATATTGTTTTAGGAGCCAAAGATCTCTAAATCTCTGTTGTGAAAATATATGTTCTAATAAATGTAGTTACTGTTATTCTCTGCCTATGTAAACATTTGAAATCTGGTTCTTTAATCTGTTTGTGATACTCTGCTATATAAGTCTAACAAGGTTTGATATTTAAATATTTTTTCTGCTTTTTTTTTTCCTCTACTATGTTCATAATGCTTCTCAAAGCACGGGGTTTCTTTCGACTCAGACTTTAACATGACACAGATATGAAGCATCGATACAATGTACAACTCACTGAGGACTACGACTGATGTTCTTTCAAGAGCCTGCATTCTATGCGCAAGGATTCTCGAAACATGATTTGGTGCTCCATCCGTAAGGACTGGTGAAAGGTTGCCATCTCTGCAGTTTTCGGGCTAAAAACACGTGGGGGTTCATGTTTTCAATGCTGAAGACAGATTAGGTTGTGCTGTTTATTTCTTGCTTTATTCTTTTCTAGCATTCATAATTTTCTTTTTCCTTTCTGTATGTATAAACTTCTGGAATTTTGATTGGAGAATCAGTTTAGCAGGACTGCTCATATTTATTCTCGACAAAGTGATCTTCTCCATTTCTTCCTTTAATTTCTGTTTCACATGGAATTCAAACGCTTGTGTGTTTTATGCATTTCTAGGTTTCCTCTGTTTTTCTTTTCTTTTTTCGATTGTTTGCAATTTCCCTGACACCTTAGAGCATATGCAATCTCTGAACCTTTATCGAAAAAGAAAAGGAAATTAAGAATACTATGTACCAAACACACACACACACGATAAATTTCAAAAGGAAACTAAAATTTAATTTCTCAGGACATTCTGGCTGTCCACATACATTTAAAGACCCCGTAGATATAATGATCCATGTGGAATCTCAAGGCTAATCAATTTAAACCTCTTCCAAAAAATTTCCAAGTTCATTGTTTAGATAAATGCAATTCATACACTAAATTCTTTTGAAATTCATGAATAAAATACAAGATTTCTGAAATATATATTTATGGAGTAGAATGAATCAAATAAAACCTCAAAGATATAGTAGTGATATAACAATTTGTACTGGGATGAGAGCAGACTGTTGAGAAATTGGCTTCATGGACAAACAATGGAACTTTGTCTGGCTTTCGCCACAAGGAGTAATTATATTCATACCACAATTTTTATTTCTTGAATCACATTTTAATTGTACTTAAATATTCTTAATCTTTGCTCATTATGTTCCTAACAATTTCTCATATCATTCTTAATTCTCAAACTTGCCATTACCTAACACATTTTGTATTCGAGAATAATTTAATGTCCAAAATTTCGTTGAAAATGCGTAAAAAACTTATTTTCCAATCGTATTTTAAAAAATAAATAAATAAAAAGTGCGAAAAAATATAACCACCCTTTATATAAAGAAGAAGTTGGTAATGGTACACAAGATTTGTAAGGAAAAGAAAATTTTGATAGTGAAAGGAAAATTTCCCGGTCCAACTTTAAAATTTTAAAATTTTTAATAAGTCACGTGGTATTCAAAATATCAGTCTTTTAAAGACTTTTATAAAATCTTCAGGATACTAACTTTTAGACAAAAAGTACATAAATAAAAATCTCAAAATTTGTTTCACATTCACCGCATGATTTTGGAAGCTTTTCACAATTTTTTTAATATGCATTTTTTGTCATTTCAATATTTCTCTTCCATCTTCTCTTCTACGAAACTAGAGTCATGATTTAAAAAATATCTTTTTTTCTTCTACTGTTTATTTTTCCCTCCATTTGTTACTAAAAAGATTAAAATGTAATTCAAAAATTCTTAAAACAATTTTTTTTGTCTTTTTAATCCAATTTCTATGTAAAAGATCATTTTGTAATTAAATTTTTTAAAATCTCATATTAAAAAAAAAAAAAAGACAAAGTCTTAATTAAATTTGAAGTATATTAATTGTTTATTTATTTTTTAAAGATCCGACATATTGATAATACTGAACATAGATATTTCTTTATTTATTTTTAAAATATATCTAACAACAATATTTTTTATTAAATGAGAGAAGGGGAAGCAGAGGGAATCAATCATTCACCTCTCTTGTGAGAATTTTCCAGATTTGTGCTAGATCAAAGTGAAATTTATTTTAAAATGAAAATTTTGAAAAGTGAGGTTAATTCTATAAAAGTTTTAAAATGAAAGTCTACAAAAGTCTCAATTGAATATATCCCTAAATTTTTAATAGTCACGTTATTAGTCTATTTTAGAAGAATAATTTAAGTTATTTATAGATAAGCAATCCCTACACTACATATTTGATGCTCCTTTACCAACTTTCCTCACCTAATTAGTCATGATCTATCTATGATGATGAGGTTTGGTGTGGGGGGGACCAAGGATGTGTGACTGAAGATGACCATCAGTTGCGTAACCGGATTGGATTGTGGCCGAATTTAATACTTAGCTCATGTTTGGTACATATTAAAATTTTCATTTTCATTCTGAATTGTGGCCGAATTTAATACTTAGCTCATGTTTGGTACATATTAAAATTTTCATTTTCATTCGCCCACAGAGCACATCTCCAAGTGATAAAAGGGGAAGGTGGAAAAACTTCAACTTTATTTGAGGCTGCCGCGTCAAGGGTTCGAATCCTGAAATATGGATTTAGCCATTGGGTAAGTGCAAGTATACAAGCAACCTTTCACCTTGTACCCTTGAAGGCATAATCTGTGATTTACTTCCTTCACCAAGGCCCATGGCAGGGCAGGTAGNATGGTATTTTTTTTTTTTTTTTCCTCTTATATGTAACATGCAATAGGATTATTGTGCATCACATAGAATAGAATTTAAAAGGCTCCCATTTGCGCCCAGGGCACATCTCCAAGTGATAAAAGGGGAAGGTGGAAAAACTTCAACTTTATTTGAGGCTGCCGCGTCAAGGGTTCGAATCCTGAAATATGGATTTAGCCATTGGGTAAGTGCAAGTATACAAGCAACCTTTCACCTTGTACCCTTGAAGGCATAATCTGTGATTTACTTCCTTCACCAAGGCCCATGGCAGGGCAGGTAGGGGTCGTCAAGGTTGCGGTTCATCCTTAAAATTTTCATTTTCATTCTTTTACTAATTTTTAACCACACATTTTTCAGTAAAATAATATTTTCTATCGCATCAATAATTTTTCCTTCTTTTTCAACCACACATTCTCAATCAATTTACTATTCCAAAATAATGTGGCCCAAACACACCCTTAATTATATTTCCTCTCACCAGAATTTATCCTACTTTCCATTGGTTAAGGGGGATACAATTTTAAATGGAATAACTGATTTGTTTGCTCTTCTTAATGATGTTAACTTTTTTATGATGAAATATCCGGTCTTAAAATGGTACTAGCGTCTATTAAGTTTCAATAAGCAATTAGATTCGATTATAACTCTAAAACGAGCACACGAATTTCAAGATTGATATGTTCAAATGAGCCACTATCTTGCGAGAAATATTAAGAGATAAATTTTTACATTGAATAAAGATGAAAATATAGACAAACCTATAAAATATTTTGTTATTCCTCTTAATAAGTTGGTCTATGATTTCATATTTATTTGACGTGACGTGAAATTTATCCTTTTAACACTTTCTTGAACGAGATTCAAAGAAATTTTACTACCCGATTTTATACTTTAATCATGAAATTTTAGAATGTAATTCCAGATGTTACGGCGATTGAAATTATAAACCATTGGCGTCTCCATCAATTAGTAACCACAAGGTACACGGCACAACAATTTAACAACGACGATCGAGGGAATTCGAGGTCATTTGATGTCACAATTTATTTCAAAAAATCCGACATTAGAAAAAAATTAAACAACTATCAAATGAATTAACCAATCTAAATATCCAATTATTTGAATCAATCAATAATTAGGAGTATGCCTAATTTACTCATAATATATGGGGGTTTGTTCTTATTCCCCACATCGTCAATTCCAAGATAATTTATCTTCATATCCAAATTATATTGTTAAAACACCATCTTGATTAAGGTCATGTTTGTTTAGGATTAAAACAAATTTTAATCTACGTCAAACAATCAATATTAATCACATTTTTCACGAGCCCCACAGCTTTTCAACCACACATTTCAAAAACTTTTATCACAATATACTAAAAATTTAATTTTAATCCACACCAAACACCTACTAAGAAATATAAATATATTTAGTGCGTCAAATTAGATTAATTTAAACACGATTATGAGGAAGAAAATGTCTAAATTTAATTTAATAAGTCAAGTTATTAAATTATTTATTGTAAATTCTTTTCGTGTTAAAAGAGATGAATTTGAATCTTAGGGAATCTTCTGTGTAAAAATCATTTTAAAACGCGTAAAAACTCTTTTGTATAGTCTTTTGAATTAAATTTTGTGTTATGGGGCTGTTTGATGAATATTATTGAAGAAATAATGTATTTTAAATAGTGATATGATGAGAAATACGTAGTTAAAAAGTAAGGAAAATTTTAGATGTGATGAAAAATATTATTTTATTAAAAAATGTGTGATTGAAAATGAGTTTTGAAAAAAATCTGTATCAACGGGGGCGGCTATGTGTTATATGAGAAATAAAGAATGAGAAACTCCACGCAATTTCGCCTATCGTTAGGAAAACATATATAATATATTAAATTATAAGTAACCAATTACATTAAACAAAAATGTTATAATGAAGTGTGCTGTCATGAGCTGGTGACAACGTGCAATTTTAATATATGAAGCATGTGGTATTTGGATATTGCTTTTTAACTTCCAAGTCCTATGAATAATGGACTTTTTAGTTTATTCTATGGAATCTCCCTTTAGTGATGAGTAGGGGATTAAATGGATCGAGTCGAGTTGCTCGGTTCACCTTTCGTCGAGTTTGGTTCGCCCCCATGAACTCGGTATTTGGTGGGATGAGTTGCGAGGGACTCACCTTTTTTTTTTTTTGCCGTTTAATCTAAGCTGTGGTGATGTTCAACGATGAAAATTGTGATTTTATTTCATATTTAGTGTTCATCACCTACCCCCATCCCAAATATAATATTATATATTTGAAGACAGTGGTGATTCAATCCCAAGAAATGAAAATCTTTTATTTATTTATTTATTATTTTTATTTTTATTTTTCAATTTGATGTTGCTAGTGGCGTTCGGCAGCAATGATGAGCAAGATTGTGAAGATGTGGGATGGCTAGGGAGTGGGTTGGTGTTGATTTATGATGATTTTTGGTTGAGGGGGTGGTCGTGGAGGTGGTCGAGGCTGTTATATGGAGTTGGTTTAGGTCGTCGGCGATGGTGGCGCTAGATTTTGGGAATTGTGATTTTGATGCTAATAATGGGAGGAGTTGGGATCGATAACATGAAATAACACTATATTACCATACGAGTAACACATTAGCACATTTTCTATCACACAGTTAACATAATATATTACCTAGGGGAAATTAATTTGACCTATAACTTTAATTCACTTTTCATTATACATTTTGCAATGCTCACCGATTTTTACGACTTTTAACAACATTCGGCAACTCTTACATTTGAATAAACCTTAAACTTATTTTAGGATTAATAACAGAAAACCTTTTAGAAACGTTTCCATTTACGATATATTTCATACTGATTGGAAATCGCAGAAAATCCATGTTTGAAATCTTTTGTGTGAAACCCCCCATTGTTGCCGAACACCACTAGCAACAAGTTTCAAATAGGAAGACTTTCTGGAACTTTCAATAAGTAGGTAGTATACCACAAATATAAACATTTCCAGGGTGATTTTTCCTCCAACCATATCTACCATACCTGTCAAATCTCTTAGGAGGATTTATTTCGAACCCCACGGCACCGACTGCTAATCTGAACGGAATAAGATTTTGATCCTCATTTGCTTCTGTAATATTTATTATTATTTATCGAGATAGTGACTTTTCAAAAGTTGAAGACAATTATAAAGAAACCGACACGAGTTTGTTAAGACAGCATACTCGTGTGCTTGAAAGGACAAGGGTGTTAAGTGTTACTAACGACTTTTCTACACAAATACTAAACTTGACACGAAATCCCTTTCAACATTACTTGGACATTTCGATTTTGGAACTTTTCATTCTTTAGCAATTAAAAGTCATTTTAAACTTTTTTTTTTTTCTTGAAATGTCCGATCGGTTGATATTAAAAGTGTACTACGTTTGTCAATTAAATTATTCTTTTGCGAGCGACACGAGGGATATATATGAACTTTAAGTAGGATTAGCACTAAAGTTCAAGTGCAATTAAAAGGTTAGATACAACTTACGCGGAAATTTAAATGTTCGTCGAAAATTCAATTTCCTTTTTTGATATAATTTTAAATTTAGGGTTTAATTTTTCTCTGGACATTGATAATCATGTCTACTATTTTTGGTCAATCCATAATTACTCCGCGTGGAAAATAAAGATGGCAAAATTTTGATTGCACGTTTCATATTTTATTAATTCAACGTTGAAATCATTCCTTGCTGTACAATTTTTCAAGATCTATATATCATTATTTGTTTTGCTACGTGATATATTTAAAAATACAACAAACAACAAACAACAAATTATGATTACCAAACACTAAACAATAAATTATGACTTATTTTAATAAATAAAAATCGATTATGAGATTCATATAATAATTAAGCTAAATTCTAGATAATTTAATTCTAAAAGTCAACTTTTACCATTTGTATTTGAACAATTATCATTTTTTTTACGGACTATATTACTAACCAATTTATAGTGTAACCTTCAAAGATTCAAACTATTAATTTGTATTTCTCAGCTGAGCTGGTAGCCGCAATGTAAGAGTTCGATTCCTATCTCTAACCATGTTTGGAATTAGACTCTTTGTGTGCACCAGTATGACA
>CAIGRH010220124.1:0-10287 GCA_903798295.1 Fraxinus nigra | reverse complement strand
CCCTTCCAAAATCTCTCACCCCAAATTCATCATTTCTACATCTCATTAACAATGAAAAATCATAATCAATACACGCATATACAGAATTTAATAGAGACAATATTCATATGCGCTCAAATAAGTGCAATTTAACTATTTTATATTGAAATTAAAATAAATTTAGAACACATACACAATGAATGAACGCATACCTGAAAGTGGCGAGGTTGAAAGAATACTGACCATCACTAATTGATTTCTAGATTAAACTTTAACTAAACTCTTGTAGAATGAAATGAAAAAAAGATAGAAAAAGATATATTATAACTATTTCTATGTCAAGTTTACATATAAGTAAAAGAAAATAAAAACACTCAGGCTAAGTAATATCTTTGTAAGAAACTTCAAATTGATAGTCAAAAGCACTTTTTTTAGCTCATAAATCCTCACTCCAAAGATCCCTATTTGGAATGAGAAGAAGAAATGATGAATTTGGAGTGAGGGATTTAGGAGAATTTTGAAAGGGATTAAATGATAAAGTTTTGGGAAAGAAGATAAAGTGGGGTGGGGTGGAAAATAAAATTTTAAAGGTTTGAGATTGTGGGTAATACATAAAAAAAATTGGGTATAATTTGTAATAGATTAAAAATTTTGGATACTAAAATTGCAATTATTACTTTTTATTTCATTGGCCGAATGCAACACGCTAGGTTAATACTATTGGCTTTATTTATGGTCCTTTAGTCATCCAACATGTGAACAATTCCTTTCAGATTGCAACAGAAGTGCTCGGGAATACAGATATATGTCTGTGTGTGGGTGGGTTGTCACTGTAATAAATGATAAACCCAAAATGCGGAAAATGTTGGGAAGCTTATATTCTTGTTTGGGTACACACTTCTCGCTTGAATTGAACATTATAAAGAACAAGATTTTAACTTTGCGAGCATGGTATAACTATTGAAAGATGAGGAATTGGTGCACTCAGCATTGCTTCGAAGAAGAGTACATGTCAAGGGTCCAAGTTGCAAGGTGTTTCTAAGCAGTGAATATAATGCCGACTGGCGCTGCTATGTAGTATTAGACATAGACAAGATTTTAAACTCTTTTCGTAACCCTAATTACTCAACATACCAAACACACACTTGAGTTTCTACATTGATTTGCGCTCAAACTTCCAACAACATTTTCAATTTTCAAAGAACTACATTGAATAAACAAAAAATCACGTAGAAGAATACCAATCCCATATTTATATATTTGAATCTTCTCTAAAAAAGACAAGGAAACATAGAATCAAACTCTTTTTTTTTTTTCAATTATAATCATATCCTATGAACCATTAGAACTTTTAATAAATTAATAGTTTAATTTCTCTCTTATATTTCTCCACTTCTGACACTGCAAATTCCTTTGGTGAGCTTCCTATAATAACTAGAACTTTTAATAAATTAAATAGCTTATTTTCTCACCTCTTCTTCTCCACTTCTGACACTGAAAATTCCTTTACCTCCAGCCAAAGTGATCTTGAGATTTGTGCTGAAAAAACAGATATAAGATAAGCAAAATCTTGTAATTAAGTTTCTAATGATGAGTATTAAAGTTGTATAAAACAAAGAAAAATGAAAAAAAATAAACTAAAATTCCCATTATGTAAATCTCAATAATTTTTTACTGCTCATATATAACACATCATTTTTTGTGTATAATAATCATATATGTATATATTCCACCATACTTTTCCAGTTTATCTGAACAGAAGAGTAATCACAGATCTATGCAGTTTATCAGCAGAGTGAAGTCCCTCAGTAGTCATCTGTCGGTCTTGAAAGAACTGGCAGAAAACAAATAAACCCACGATATAAATAGTTTATGTATTTCCACAAAATCCCACCTAACAGAATCATTTCAAACAACCTGGAAACTGTGAGTTTGTTGCAAGCACTTCGACTAGAACTCACCGTCAAAATCGTCTTCTTGTAAAACGAGGTGTTGAATGTGATTACAGATATACGAGGCAGGCTTTCACAAGCGACATGAGATTCAGAAGTAGACTAGAACTCACCCTTAAAAATTGTTTTGTAAGAAGAGGCGTTGAATGTGATTACAAATCCCGAGGAAGACCTTTCACCAGCGACATGAGATTTAGAAGGAGTCTAGTTTTGCCTAGACACGGTAGTGACTGGACATTTCCCTAACTTGGCTAGTAGTTTATTGCCGATGCAGCATCATCAAGATTCTCATCACCAAAAGGGTTTGGCCGAAAAAACAACAAAGAGAGTATATATATCTGCAAACCACCTTGCCTTTGCATGTGAATCTTGATGGTGCTGCACCAGCAAAAAACAACTGTATAAACGTAGATCCAAAGAATAAATCACCAAGATCTGCAGGGTGAAACCTTCTAATCAATCTTGATTCTTTAAAATGGTATAGATGAAGGTAAAATTTGAGTGTGTCTCAGAGTGTGTGTGTGGAGTTGAATTCAAGACTGAAATTTATGTATTTCTTGGAATAAACAAATCAACAAATCCACGAACATCAGCCTGATGTGGCCTTCTATCAATGGCTAAAATGTAAAGCAATGCGTGAAGCTGTGTGAAACCAAACAAGAATCTCCTGTATCGAAACTCATTTTCATAGAACAGAAGAGAACAAATCAATACAGACAACGAGAAAAAATAACAGTAAAAAAAAAAATCAACTTGAATTTTCTTGATTTTATGTATAAAAAATCAAGATTCCATCATCCTGATCTTATCTCTTGCTAAGGGATCGGCTAAATGAATCCACTTCCAAAAAAGATAAAAAGATTCAATTATATTTTTTAAAAAAATAAGGGATTGATATTCTTATAGAGGTACTACCAAATTATCAAGAATATACCTATAAATTATCCAAAAAGAAAAAAATAATATAGGTAATATAAAATTCAACTTAAACTAGTGAAAGGAACAAGAACTCGCCGCCGCCGGGCCGTGAATTCTGCTCTCCGTGTGTGAGAGATGGATGAAGGAACAAGAGGGTAAGGAACTCACCCTGCGCACATATATGTACATGTACATGTATATATGTGTAATTTATATACACATAAAAATTAATCCAACGTCCATTTTTTAAATTTATGTACAAAATATTTTATTGCATGAACGGGTGTGATTGAAGTTTAATTAAAAAAAAAAAAATGTAATTCGAGATTGTTGAGGTATTTATTATATTTTAATGGGATAATATAGTACTTCCAGCAGTTAATTTTAAATTTTCATTTTCCCATAATTTTCTTGTGGCAGTCCTATGGTGGGTGCACTCTCTTGGGCTTCGGCTATAATTGGTGTGGCCCTTTGCCAGCCAGCTCACTTCAAAAGTTAACATCATCAATCAAACTCATCAAATATACTTTAAAATAGTTTGAAAATTGGTTCACTCTAATCTAATGTCATTTCTTAATAGGCGTATTTAGAGATAAGTTATGATTGTTCCATCACAAAAAGCCAAAACACTAATAACATTAAAAAAAAATGTCTATAAGTATGACAAATAATTACTATTGATATGCGAATGAACATTTGCGTTTTTTATGACTCTATTTTAATTTATTTTAACAAAGGTAGATAATTATGTATAATATTTAGTTGTCAGGCTAATTAGCACACAACGTCTTTACCTTTGACTATTATTGTGGAAAACGTCAGTCTTTTATTTTTTGACGTTTTCACTCTTATTTCCATCTTTTATTGCGCAAATGTCATTTTCATCAATTTTCTCAATTAAAAGATGTAAAAATGACGAATATACTTTTCTATTTAAATAAAAGAAAAAGAAAAAGAAAGAACTAATTGCAATTATAGTCTCAAAATTTTTAAAAGTGCAAACGATTATACTTTTAATAATTTATTTGGGACTTGTTTGCACTTTTAAAAAAATGGGACTATAGTTGCAATTAATTCTTTAATTTTCTTTTTGTTTGATTTAAACAGAAGGATATATTCGTCATTTCACAGCTTTTAATTCAGAAAACTGATGAAAATAACATTTCACGCAATAAAAAGCAAAAATAAGTGTAAAAATGTCAAAAAAAAAAAAAAATTTGAAAAGTATGGACGTTTTCCATTATAATAGTGAGATGTAAGGACATTATGTACTAATTGCTCTAGTTGTTAGGTTTTTTATAAAACTTTATCCATTTAATGACTATAACTCTTATTGCTTTATGAGAAAGCCTAACTAATTGCTTATCAAGATGATCAAAGCCTAATCCTTTTAACAACCAAGTGACCAACTATATTGTTGTTAAAAACAATCATGATAAAATTGTGATTGTTTTTATGTATAATTTTACGATGACCCTAAATAGTAATGGACTCTAGATTTACTATTACAAACTAGTCTCCTTGATTGTCCATTTAATACATATTTGACACTTTAGCACATGAGAAAACGCTAACATATTTTTGGACACATTAACACATTACACATCGGTGTCTTCTCATTTGCAAAGAAAATCTGATGTTTCGAGCTGTTAAAAATGTAATAGGGAGATAGCCAATATGGTAGCATATCTCAACTCATAATACTACATCAAAATATTTTCATCGTTGAAAGTTCAAAAATTCAACTACTTTGTTAGATTTTGTCATTAAAATTATTCCTCCGCGAGCCAAGGATGGAGTTGATTTTATCATCGAATATAATCAAAGAGTTTCTACTACGATCCTTTTCAACATTAAAAGTAAAATATCTCGGAATGTGTTCATTGCGTTAAATTTTAAATTAACACACTTGAACACAAATATACTTTACCTTTTCATAAATCAAAGTTGGATTCGATATTATGATTCATCTTTCGAGTACTCGAGTGCAATTATTATCAAATTCTTGTAGTATACATGGAGAAAATTTTGAAGTGGGAAATAATATAGATAAAAAGGGAAGAAAAAAAAAAGAACTATACAAATTACAAGGGGCCTGCCTAGAATTTATAATTAAAAGTTGTTTCCTATATTTTTTTTCTTAATTAACTAGTGTAGTACAATATTTAATCATTATGTCAGTAGGCAACACAAATTTTTCAAATAGGGGCTTAGTCTCGTGACTCTCATCTACGTTCTAGATTAAGACATGATATTTATCTCGATTTTAACTAGTATAACTTGGTGACTTTTATTGTAATCTTTATCATCACGTCAATTTAATTATTTTAAAATCAATTTCACCTTGCACTAGACATATTTTGATGAGAAACTTTTGTCTAAAAAAGCAATTATAAGTTGCGTATTAAAGGTTCTAATCATGTTTACGTAGAGAAGACGCGTCTAACCAAATTAACCATTTAAAAATGAAAAATATTATTTTTTAAGCATATAATAAAATAATAATAGGGGAAATAGGTGGATGGAGGAGGGTATTTTATCAGGTGGTGCCGGTGCACAAAGAAAGATTTGGGACCAAAGTTGAAATCCTGAAAGTAACCTGAAAAGGGGGCCCGTGTCCGTACAATCTGATGTGCCTTTAACGATTCTGGTACCATTTCGTGGGGTCGGTGTAGGGCTCAGTGCCCTTTACTTTACTTAATTAACATAAAAATATTATTTTCGTAAACCAAGTGATTTGAATTGAATTTGTGAAGTGATTAAAAGATGAAAGATCGTGAATCTAATCTCTAATGTCACGATGAAAATAGTGAGGCTGATTTAAGGTTGTGTTGATTGGACACGACCAATCAACTCAAGATATTTTAGTTGAAAAAAATTAAAAAATATCGATTTTATAAATCAATTATTTGAAAAGAAATTAATGCGAGTTTTACTATCATCATATCTGGAATGTCTCTCAAGAACATAAAACGATGCCAATGTTCGAGTATGAATTATAAATTGATTTATAAATTTAGTCATAATCATACATTAATATCGATTATAATTCATAATTACTATTTATTATTGTCCCAATATTTTGTGGGATCCACTATTCTTCATACTATTTCCTATTTATATAAGGTTGCCAAACGAGACTAATTATTTCTAGTTAAGAACACATATACAAATTATTAATTTATTGAACATATTTACCAAAACAAAACACTTTTGTTTGGCCGCCAATTTATAAATGCTTTATAAATAATACTCAAAATTAAATATTAATTTCAAATACACATCCATATTTATTTACTACTCATTTATTATACATATATTTTATAGAACATCGCTACTATTTCTCTTTATAAATACTTTGTAAATTTGTCAAAAGAAGACTAGGCCCTGTTTGATAGAGATTAAAATCAGATTTTTAGTATATTTTGATAAAAGTTAATGAAATGTATGGTTGAAAAATTGTATGTTCTATGAAATGTGTGGTTAAAAATAATTGTTGATTTTGACTTGAGATTTTAATTGGAGTTTAATCCAAACCAAACACCACTTAAATCCCACGAGTAATGTCGATATCAGTATCGATATCTTAAAGGAGATTCAAGTCAATAGCAAGTGGGATTGAACCATTTTTATATAAAACGTTCAACTTAAAATTTAATGATGGTGTATTTAAGGTATAAAGCTCGATGTCATTTATGGTTGGACAGGCATTTCAAGATGTGCCGATTGCTTGGATAGTCGATCATAATCTACGAAGTGAGGGTGTCTTGTCTCTCCATATTTGGAGGATGTGTCACATGCAAAATCTACATCATGACAATAATGGAGTGTGCCTTGTGGCAAATCTTAAACGAGTCAATGCCAACTATGGAGTGTTCTATGAAATGTCTAATGCATTTTTAGATCTTTCTGCTGTTGAGTTTAGTTATACAACTATGATATAAGGTTGAAACATAAATTATCTTACTACCCTCGTCGACAGTGAATATATAAGGTACAAACTTTTGTAAATCTCTCAAAGCAACTTTCTTGTTTGGTCCCAAACAGGCAAATGCAATCATTTCTTGCTTTATTAAGGGTAGGTGGTGGTGCATCGTTCGCGGCGGGATGACGTGGAAACTTGTGGGGGTAAACTTCACATGGCATTCACGTGTTCCTGTTGGTGACTAGAGAGGAGAACAAGACAGGTCCCACGTGAATTGAAGTATTACGTGGACAATGGACATAATGTTTATGAATTCAAATCCGATTTTCAGTACATTTTAATAAAATTAAATAAAATATGGGTTGAAAAGGTGTATGTTCAATGTATTGTGAGGTTAAAATTAATTTATATTAAAATCTTGATTTTAATTTTTACCAAATAGAGATGTAATAAAAATAAATAAAAATCGACCAATCAGGTAACATGATGAGCGAGAATGATAATATAGTGGAGAAAATTCGGCGTATGTTTGTCGGTTTGGTGGATGTGTTTTTATACCTCCCGTTCTATATATGTATATCATACGGAGTGGGACATCTTTTTATTATAAGGTCAAAAATAAGTTATAATTTTTTTTGAAACGAAGTAATATCGATATTGGGTTGAAATTAAGATATGAGAAAAGAAGTGGTTTGTTGACTAAATATTTGTGATAGCAATGGAAGTCGACAAGTTGAGCAGTGGTAGAAGTTAACTTTGATGGAATTAATAAACATATTATAAAGGAATGAGAACTTATTTCAGATTTGGACCTTTAATAATGAAGTCGTGCACATTGCTCAAAGGAGGAGAGAAATAAGAACTTAAATTTTGGACAAAAGTAAAGAAAAATATTATAAAAATAGAAATTTCAAAATTTTGTGGGATTGATATCATATGGCTCCGCCACTGTATGCAATATACGTGCATACACATGGTCAGCCCTTACTATAGACGGTATAGACTGCCCCTAAAGTACCCAAATCTTCAAGATTTGCCCACGCATACACGCATCATCGTTAAAGCTTCATTATTACTATGGACAAATATCCTCCAATCATGTTTGACGAATGTGTTTTTACTCACGAGTTTTATACAAATTTAACTTAATTGTTGGCCAAATCTTATGATTATAGTACGTTTTTAATATGTTTACTAGTGTTATTTTAAAGGTATTGTGAGTTGGTTTAAAAAGGGTGTTGAAGTGTAGAAACAAGCCAAAGTTAAGAAAAAGAAGTAACAAAATAGTGCCTAAGCGCCATACTCAGAACGCCCAAAGGCTTGGAAAAGAGAAAAAAAAAAATACAGTAAGTCAGCGCCCAGGCGTCGTGCTTACGCAGAAGAAGAAAATCTTTACAGAGATGCAACACCTCACTTAGGAGCCGCCCAGATCTACATCGCGGCACCTAGGCGTTGCATCGCAAATTTTAGAGTATGCTGTTTGGGCTACGAAAAGTCTCTAAATTTGGGGAGAATGTGTAGGGGGTATAAATAGAAGAAATGAAGCACTTTTAGCGGGTTCTGAACATTGAGAAAACAAGAATACAACTAGAGATTGAAGAACACAATTCAAAAGAGGAAAATATTAAGAAATTCAAGTTTTGAAGCATTAATTGGAAGATGAAGAAGATCTTGGTGCAAGATTAATTTCTTTTTCTACATCTTTATTCAAAATCCAGTGATGTATTCAATAATAACTTCATGTTTTTCTTCTTCATTTATTAAGAGTAACTAAACGTTATATTAGAGTGTTATATTAGAGCGAACGATGTAATCTACTTGGGATCCTTTATTCTTTTATTCAAGATCTGTGTTATTTTATCATACATGTGTTGATTTTGCTATGAATTTAATGCATTAAATTAATCATAAATTTGATGACTTTGTGAATCTTTGAATCGAGATGTGAGTTAGAGATTTAGATCATATAGTAAAATTCGGTATATTAGTATAATGTGTAGATATATCTATACTAAATATTGCGAGCATCACATAATTCTTAGAACTAATATTTCATTTAACTAAGATAGATTCGCATATAGATACGAGATTGAATTAGTTAAATAAGTTCAACGAAAACTCGAGATGGGTAAGTTGAATACTATAGAAGAATTTAATTGAACACTACATTAGGCTCTTACATCTTGAATTAAGACTTGAAAGGTAAAATTGGTCATCCCTAATTTCCATCTATAATTTGAATTCTCAACCAATTGTGTGCATTTTAATCAATTTCAATTGTTTAAATCAAAACTTCACATCAATACACAATTCTTTGTTTACTTTCATCAAATAGAAGTTAGAAAAATCTAATTAAGTTGTAAAGTATAGTTCTCGTGGAAACGATAATCCGGATTCAAAAGTCCACTATATTATTTGTTATGATATCGTACAATTGAGATAAAAAAATGCAATAATGTTATATAAACATCAATGTTGACATAAATTTGATATAATGTCACATGACATTCTATCATTGGACAATTTAAAACAAAATCAGATTCATCATTTAATCATCTACATCCACATGCAATTATATCTAGCTTTTGCCAAATCCTTATAGCAAAGTAGCTTTATCCAATATCTTTTCCTCGTGGGCCCCATCTTAATTAATCTAGACGAAGTTCAATTATAGAATAATCCAAGTTTGATTGTTAAATAACTTATCGACACATTTATCACATTGAACTAGTAATTGTTATTAAACAAACGATTTTTTAGAAAAAGAATTTTAGGTTCTCAAATTGGCAGTATCAAAGAAAAAGAAAAAAAACTCGAATCAAGCAAGCACTCAAATGATACATCAGCTTTCCCTGGAAAGTCAATGCACATCCCACAGTTTCAGTTTCACGCACTTAGGTGACCTTATTATTTATGTGTTTTTAAATTGGGTTACGTTAATTCGTAAAAGTTACGAATGATGATGTTATTAGTTGTATTTATGTAGTGTTGTTGTAAATGTTAAAAAAATTAATTATGGTACGGAACCGAACCGAATCGAACGGAATCGAACTCGAACGGTTCCATAATTATATTTGGACCCGACGGTTCTATTTATTAAATACCCGCAAATTTTGGGTCTGTTTGATTTTTTTCAGAACTGAACCGAACCGATCCATTTCCAGCCCTAATAGAATCAATAGTTGTTAAGCTTTGAGATTCCATCTTAAAATGTCAACCTTATTAAAAGGGGTAGTCCAAATTCTTATAAATTGGTCTATATTTTCATCTTTATTTGATGTGGGATTCTATCCCGTAACATGCTCCCGTAAGATGGTGGCTCGTTTGAGTAGTCCAATCTTGAAATTCGTATATTCAATTTTTTGAGTCTTAGTCGGATCGAATTGCTCGTTGAAGCTTAATGAGCTCTGATACCATGTTAAGATTTGTGATTCCATCTTAAAAGGTCAACTTTATTAAGATGAGTAATCCACGATCTTTATTAATTAGTCTGTGTGAACATCATTTAAATAT
>CAIGRH010220094.1:0-21918 GCA_903798295.1 Fraxinus nigra | reverse complement strand
GATAATGAATCTAATTAGTAAAAATATATTTACTTTGAATTATTAATATGAAAATTTTAAAATATATATATTATTTCATTATTTTTGTATGTATTTATTGCATCCGATTCGATCCTGATTCGACACCGGTTGAACTTTTTGACCCTTCACTCTTCATCTTTTCTGGGTCGATGACCAGGTCAATTTTCAAAACATTGGTCAAGACATGAATTAAAATTAAAATTTCAATAACCCAACTAGAATAAAAACAAAATATTGGAAAGAGTATCAACTAAAAAAATTTACTTGAAGGGGGTTTCAGCACTCTTGGTAGGACCTATAAATACAAACTTTATGTTGGTCATTCTATTGCAAGCTACGGTCTATCACGAAACATTGATGAACATTATAATTATTAGGATCCGTTTGATTGGTAAAGGTGGAAAGACTTTTCAATTGCATGTAAGTTGAAAAATAAAAATTGAAGTACCCCTTAAGAATGCATTTTTCATGAAATTAGCCAAAAAAAAAACAAGTTTAAAATGGTTGTACATTGAAATTTGAACTTCATTTCCACTTTCGTATCAAACAGTTAAAGTAGAAATAGAATTTATTGGATGTAACATTTTCCATGAAAATTTAAACTAATCAAACGGACCCTTAATAACGTGTCGAATTTGTGGGTATTTGAAATTTTATAGTGAAGATGAGGGGGCGGTGGTGATGTTGGCAGAATGGGGTTGGACATGTCACGTGGGTTGGTTGGAGAATAAATAGATTTTTATTATTTTTAATTTTCTTTCCTTTTTAATGATTATTTTAATGGGAACTCGTTTGCACTATTTAGAAAGTTTATCTTTCACCATATCAAGGTCAGTTTGGTTTTGTCGATTCGTCTGAACTAGTTCCATTTTAGACTCAACAATTTGGAATCATTTGTTCTTTTTAACCATTAAGGGACAATTCATAGGCAGGGTT
Organism: Fraxinus nigra; assembly: GCA_903798295.1. Lineage (NCBI taxonomy): Eukaryota > Viridiplantae > Streptophyta > Magnoliopsida > Lamiales > Oleaceae > Fraxinus > Fraxinus nigra. The sequence goes on along the minus strand of CAIGRH010220094.1, from coordinate 20,961 downwards.
ATCCACGGAGCTGCAACTCTAGCAAAGAATTCAAGTATTTGAAAACAGTTTTTTTTTTACCATTTCGCCCCTCGCTTGGTATTGCATACTTATCATGTCCTTTCTCTAGTCGAGCTTCATACAAAGTCTTGCAACTTTATTTATGGCTTTAAGTTTCTTGGTTTTAAAAAAATCGGGGCCCGCAGCTCTAGTGATAGTGCAATTGTTTATTTCTTCAAGAATTCTATTGGGAGTTTATATTATCGTGTGAATGTGTGGTTAAAAGTGAATATGTAGAAACAAAATATTTTGAATTAAAGGTCATCAAACAGAGCTTAATGCTTCAAATTGGGCAACAATAGTTCTTGAGGACCTCATACCAGTAGCACTTTTAATTAGTCACTAAACTTATACATTCATCATACTTTACTTGCTGAACTTTAAAATACTTCCGATTGCTCATTAAACTTTAACGCATTCCACCTCATCACTCACTCACCATGTTTCATTAGTCACTGAATTTTTAAAATGCTTTTGAGTGGTCGCTTAAATTTAACATATTGTACTTCATCACTCACTCACCATGTTTCCTTAGCCACTGAACTTACACATCATTCACGCTTTACTTACTGAAGTTTAAAATGCTTTCAAATGTTCCCCAAACTTTACTCAATGAATCCAATTGTTCAAAAATTGAAAATTTTAAAGTATAAAGTACCATACACGAAGACGACACCATCTTTTCCTCTTGAACTACCTTGTGATTACTCCAAAAAATTATATTTTGTTAGTCTTTATTAATAATATTGACTTTAGAAGACACTATACCTAAGTTAGCTTCTCAAAATAAACCTTGTCCTATATGTCCTTTGGCTAAATTACACAGGCTTCCATTTCCTATAAGTCATCATAAATCTGAGAAATGTTTTGATTTAATACATTGTAACATTTGGGGACCTTGCAATGAAATTAGCTATGATGGTTCGCGTTATTTTCTGACCATAGTAGATGGTCTTAATAGGTGCACTTGGATATACTTGCTGAAATTCAAATCTGAGGCCACCAGTGCCTTGCAAAGTTTTTACAGACTGATAGAAACTCAATTTCAAAGAAATATCAAAGTCATAAGAAGTGATAACGGAGGTGAATTTAACATGAAACAATTTTACCTTGAGAAATGGATCATTCATCAGAAAACTTGTGTTGAAACTTGAAATCCCTTAACAAAATGCTATTGTTGAGAGGAAACATCAGCATATATTAAATGTTGCAAGGGCCCTAAGATTTCAAAGTAACATTCCATTAAAATATTGGAGTGATTGTGTTCTAACTACTGTGTATTTAATAAATAGAACTCCTTCAGTCCTTCTTGATTACAAAAGCCCCTTTGAAATGTTGTTTGGAGCTAAACCTGTTTATTCCCACCTCAAGATTTTTTGATGCCTTGCTTATTCCACAACTCTCATAAATGGCAGCACAAATTTGACTCTAGAGCCAATAGGTGCATTTTCTTAGGTTATCCATTCAGTGTTAAGAGCTACAAATTACTTGATTTGGAGACAAATAAAGTGTTCGTATCAAGGAATGTAGTATTCCATGAAACCACCTTTCCATACAAAGAAACCAAAAGCACAGACATACATATTGCACCAGATATTGCTGATTTATGCTTTCCTCAAAACCCTGCCATTTCAACCCCAACAAATCTTTACAAAGAATGAGAAGATCAATCAGAACAAAGTCCTAATTCTGTAGAATCCACAGAGCAAAATAACTCCCAAACTGATTCAACCACACATCAATCAGACCAACCTATACATAAAGAACAGTCAGACCACACCTCACATGCCTAGAAAGTCCACAAGAATTCGAAGACCTCCTCCAAGGCTGCATGATTTTATATATCAACATGCAAGTTTGCTTCCCCCATTGCAGGCATTGAACAAAGAGAAAGGTTATGCTCCTTCAGGTAATCCCTATCCTCTTCACTCCACTATATCATATGAAAAATTGTCTACACCCTACAAAGCTTTTATCTCTTCCATGACTACACAAAGTAAACAAAAAATATACCAAGAAGCTGTTAAATCTCCTGATTGGTGTAAGGCTATGAAAAATGAGATTGTGGCTCTTGAGTTGAATGATACATGGACTATAGTTGATCTGCCACCTAGCAAAAGGACAATTGGGTGTAAATAGGTCTACGAAATAAAATTTAATGCTGATGGTAGTGTGGAAAGACACAAGGCTAGGCTGGTGGCAAAGGGATACACTTAGTAGAAAGGCCAAGACTACCATGAAACCTTTTCACCGGTGGCAAAGCTTGTTACTGTTAGGACCTTACTTGCAATCGCAGCTATAAAGGACTGGCTTTTCTGTCAGTTGGATGTAAACAACGCTTTTTTGCATGGAGACTTGGAAGAGGAGATGTACATGGAATTACCTCCAGGGTATGATAGTAATCATGGTTCAAAAGTATGTAAGCTTCGCAAGAGTTTATACGGACTCAAACAGGCTTCGCGACAATGGTACTCAAAGTTATCCAATTTTATCCTTCAACATGGCTTTACCCAATCAAAGGCTGATTACAGCCTGTTTGTCAGATCTAATCAAGATTCATTTATTGTTGTTTTAGTTTATGTTGACGATATAATCATTTCTGGAAATTGTTTGAAAGCGATAGATAATCTCAAAATGGCACTTGATGCACAATTCAAAATCAAAGACTTGGGAAAATTGAATTACTTCCTAGGCATTGAAGTGGCTAGATCGAAACAAGGGATACACATTTGTCAAAGAAAGTATGCACTCGATATTCTGGCAAATTCAGGTACAATAGGGTCAGCTCCAGCCAAGGTTCTACTTGATCAAAACATCAAATTATCAAAGGAGGAAGGAGGAAGGAGAACTACTTGTTGATCTATCCATCTATAGACAGCTGATTGGACGATTATTATATTTGACTATCACTAGATCTGATATATCTTATTCAATCAGCTCTTGAGCCAATATATGGATCAGCCAAGAATACATCACCTCAATGCAGCACATAAAGTACTGAGATATTTTAAAAGAGCCCCAGGACAGGGGCTATTCTACCCTTCTACCTCTGAATTGCAGCTAAAGGGGTACTCGAATTCAGATTGGAGAAGTTGTCCTAACAGTAGGAGGTCAGTCACGGGTACTGTGTATTTATTGGATCATCCTTAGTATCCTGGAATTCGAAGAAACAGAATATAGTGTCAAGATCATCATCTGAAGCTAAATATAGAGCAATCGCAAGTGTTTGCTGTGAATTGACCTGATTGAGATACTTGTTTAAGGATTTACAAATGAAGCATACTCAGGCAGCCAGCTTGTATGGTGACAATAAATCTGCCATTTACATTGCCATGAACCCCATCGTCCATGATAGAACCAAACATATAGAAATATATTGTCACCTCATTAGGGATAAAATACAAGCTGGAGAAATAGTTGCTGAACACGTACATACTGGATCTCAGGTTGCAGATATTCTAACTAAAGCTTTAAATTCTACAAGTTTTTATCTTTATATGGACAAGATAGGAGTAGCAAATATCTACTCTCCATCTTGCGGACGGCTATTGAAAGATAAAGCACGAGAAGAGGAAGCTGAAGATATGAGAAAATGATATGGCATCCTAGTCATTTATTCTAGCTTCATCAGCACCAAGTTGCTGATTGTGCAATGGAAGAACCTAGAAGAAATCGTGTTGGATGATTTGTTTTAGATTGCACATGGATTTTGTTAGAATAAAAGGATATTCTCTTTGCAATAATCAATTCCCTTTGTAACCGTTTTTATTCCTTTTGTCTCCCAGCTGAAGTGTATATATATGTGTATTGTAATCTGTATTAAATCATAAAATCAAAGAATCAAATTTATAGTCAATTTGTGTTTGTTGCAATTTCTTTATCTCAAACTTTATAAACCGGCCAGGGTCCAAGTGCCCCCCATTGATTTGTCAAAGTGTCGAACGAGTCAACATATGTTGCACCTTGCCTTCCAGGAGAACTCCTGCCTTCCAGGATAAATCACGTCTTCCAATAAAGAGTCTGCCTTCCAAGAGCCCACGAATCGCATTTGCGAGTTTCTTGATTCTACTACCGGTGGTGGTAACAACAAGCATATTCTGTTCTTCCTTGTTAAATCTCAAGCGTGGAAGACTCTGCAACAAAAAAAATGTCCAACAACTTATTGATTACTTTGTTTGAATCCTCTGAGACAGTTGGAGGGATCAAATTTTACCTCGGAGAAATCGAATAGTTTGAAATCCCAGATTTTGGAGGGAAATAGACTGATTTCGAGGGTGAAAATTGGAGAAAACAAAAGATTAGAGTTGGCAAAGATTTTACGCCACATTGTCGAAACTGTGGCTGCCTGACTTGGGGTTGTGAATTTTCATGATTAATCTCTTTCACGATGATTTGATGTTGTAGGTTGTTTTCCTTTAGACTTTGGCCTGCCAAGAAGCTGTTGATTCATGAATATTCAATTTTTTTCCTTCTATTTCACAAATTTCATTCTCCCCTTTTGTGATGTTAATACTGTTGGAGTCTTGAGCATGTTTACCAAATAGGATATAACAATGAACACCCATTGTTCTAAATATGCGTGTCTTGATAGGTACTCCGATATATGTAGCTTCTTCTTGTTCGTCCTGGAAATCGCAAGACATATGAGCATACACAAAAGTTTGCCTATTTGATGTGATTGGCATCTTCCTTTTACTGGAAATGCCTTTTCCATTGGTGCTTGCTCTTATTTCTCAATTTCACAAGTAGTTGGGTCATTTGTGTGGTTTGACTCAATCCATGTCTCAGTAGGAAAATGGGTATCGATTTGGTTTGCCTCTCAGGCTGACTCAATACAAAGGTCTAAGTTTTGAGTAGACCCTTCAGAAAAGCAAATTTTAAGCACAACTTGGAGAGAGAGTCTTGGAACAAGTCTTGAAGCCTAACCCACTCATTTTAACGAAGAACACGATCATTGCCCTCAATGTGTTGATTGAAACTCAAATTTTAGTTGTTCAAAATTTCTAAAAAAGAAATCCATCAAGAGAATTATGTAAAATCAACCTCCAAGTGCTACTTGTAAACAGTTCATTGAGTCTTATGTCGTCTGTAAAAGGAATTCCAAGTGCCAATACATTATGTACTTTGTTTACTTGCACAATGAACAATGGTATAGAATTGATCTCTTTGCCCTAGTCACTATGAGAAGTTTTTATCTTGTCCACCCATCGGGGGCAAGAGATCAGAATTGAACAATGATATGAATGGACGAGGTGCAGTCACCGCTGGAGTTCAAACTTGAACTGTATGCAACTGAAACTACATGAAGACATTAAAGTTTCGTCAACTAGGCAAACAGAAACATAACATGAAAATTTGAGTGGTGAATATGAAGTGTCACTTGAAGTTAGGTCATCAAAGCATGCCAAATTGCAAATTACCATGAAGTAAAAACTTCTTGGAAGATCAAACGCAGCTATAATTTCAACGACCACAACAAACATGTTAGTTTCGATCTACCTGTCTTCTTATCTGGTCTTACGACAACCATTTTCAGACAAAATATGCAGAAACAACCTAAGATCAACCCAACTAAGCCATCCATTTCTTTTTGAGCAAGGTCTCTTTGCAGTTTTGAACCAGAGCCATGTAAACTTTGCAAACCTTAATTGTATTACCGTTACACCAAAACCTCAAATACATCAACATTTCAAGGACTTCCCAAATGCCAAAATGGCACCATTCTTGTTGCAAAACTAAATTAGATTGATGGGATGTTATTGGACAAGATTTAACAAGATCGAAAAAGACTCGAGAAATGTATATGAAATATTTATCCATTGTCATATTCTTTTTATTCTTTAATAACATCTTCTAGTGCCATAGAGCACAAGAAAATAAGTGATAAATTATTTTCTCAAAGTTTTGAAGGTAAAATCGCCTTATCTTTCAATCCCAAAAGCCCACATAGTTCTGGATATAAGGCCTTTCTTATTTCTGCATAAACCTTACCATCCCATTTCTTTTTAGCCAAATCATCACATAGGCACATTGCAGCCTCCACCGCCTCTTCAGGGCTGGCGTACGCCGAGTCTACGATCCCCATTTTTACTGCCTCATCAGCCTTCACTTTTGCAGCCCGTAACATCAAATTGCGCCGTGCTGAAGCCGATCCGATCTTGGCTCGCATTAGGGCCGTGAAGTAATCGGGCAAGGTCATCCCTATGTCCAGCTCACTCATGTACATCACACTCCTTGATGAAGTCATGGTGATATAGTCGTGGCTCATGGCTAGCATCAATCCGGCCGCAGCGGCGTGACCGCCGACGGCGGCGACTGTGGGCATGGGCAGGGTTAGAAAATCGGAGACGACGCCCTTGAAGAGGTCGACCATCCGGACTACTTCATCCAGGGATGCTTGAATCGATCCGGATTTAGCGCCGACGGATTGAGCGTGCCTTAAGTCAAATCCATTGGAGAAGAATCTCCCTTGAGCCACCGTGATAAGAACGGAACCAGCGACGGCTTGTGACTTGGCTTCGGCCAAAGCCGAGCGGATGGATGATATGAGATCCGGATTTAAGCGATGCTCATCTTTGTTGTCGCCGGTTAAGGTTAGAATGAAAAGGTTGTCGCGCTTCTCTAACGTGCACATGGTGGTTACGGGGGTGAACGATAATGAGAGAATTGTCAATTTTGGCAGATGAAGAGATTGTACGAGTCTGAATTTTTTTGTTTATTCAAAAGCTAGGTCCTATGTTTTCACCTACACTCAATTGGAGGGTTTGAATGCCCTAACCATCTTTATTGATATGGTCATTATTTGGTAACAATAAAATTTTAAATAGTAAATTTTTGAAAAATTTGTAGTTAAAAATAATGAAAAATTTTGAGTTTAGTGCATAATACATGTATTGATTTTACCGCTTTCTAAACTTCTTGTGGGTATTTCTACACTACAACAAGTGACTAACTACTCAATTAATGGCCAAACAATTAAATAGTACAACGAAAATGCAAAATCAATCAAGAAATACCTAAATTAAAGTCCTAAATTGAAATAAACAAAAATATGATTCCTTAATCATCCAATACAATAGAAGAACTTAACTAATCATCGTAAATATTGAATTACACAAGAAAATATGGAATAACATCACCCATATCACAAAAAGGGTGGATGAAAGTGAAGAAATCCACTTTCTTCAGTGAAATCTTAAAAATCTAGAAATTTTCAATAATCTTGTGAAAATCCACCTTTGATTATGACATGTTCTCATTCATTGCCTCCAACATAGGTAGAAAATATGAATTTTAGGTCTAGGGAGGTCTCCTCACGTTGTGGACGGATTATGGTATTTAAAGAATGCCTAAAAGATTATTGCCAAAGTAGAGGTCGCATAGAAGAAATCATAGTTGGACCCGGAAGCCCTAGAGGTATAGATGCGGCCACATCTAATTAAACCCATGCAGCGCATATGTATAATTTTTCCATGTTGGAAAGCTTTCAGTATTTTTATTATATGTTTCTCTTCCGATATTCGATTTAGGCAATTCAAAGTGCATTAGAAACATAATTCAATGGGCTACAAATCTTTCACAATTACCTTTTTCCAATTAAGATGTTTGCAATGCCAAAAATGAGTCTCAAGCTGAGACTGAAAATCTGAAGCATAGTTTTTTCGCTTAAAAGTTAATATGTGATAATACTATGATTATATTTCATTCAATTGACTTCTAACACATTCGAATTTTCATCATGAGATTCGACACAACTTTTAAGTATTTGCACTTTAATTCCCAAACTTTAAATTTGTTTCATTTCAACCATTTTCTCTTGTTATCATTTTCATTTGTCTTCCATCTTCCAATTGTATTCAATTAAATCCATAGAATCTTTTATCTTCATTTTGTCACCTATCTCATCTATGAATTGTTTGCAATTTAATCCCTGACTTTTGAATTTCACCATTTTTTTTCACTATTTTTACATTCTTTTCTTCAATTTTTCATCAAATATCGAGTTTTACTTACAAAATGTAATATAACACAAGTTAAATAGTACTTTATTCAAAAAACAGTAAGATATCATTATTTAGGATCTCGAATAAGTATAAAAACTACACGTATCCTAATTCCAAGGTTATGTATTATTTTTTGGACAAAATAAACATGTAAATAATTATTTATTTTTTACCAACTTGTATATAAAAGCTCCACATTTCAAATTCGTTTGAGTCCAGATTCACCACACACCACTACAATATCATATTCTTCCTAGTTTTTGACTTCTGCATTTCAGTCTGGAAGCTTTTGTTCTGCATATTTTTTATCCATTTTTTTTCTTCAGGGAGTTCAAAACACCAGTAGGTTAGTTGATATTATAATTTGGAATGCTACTTTACAAGACATGATTATTGTATCTTGTAATACGATGCTAAAATTCATGAACAATAAGGGGCATCATCAATCATCATCTTAAAAAAAATAGTCGAGCTCTTACCTCTACCATCTTCGAATTCTTTTTCCTCTCTCTTTCTTCTACCTTTCTGTTCTATTTTTTCAGATTCCAAATTACATGTGATTTTTGGCATTGATAAAAAAAACCAGTAACATTTTTCTCCACATAATTATATGCTAACTTCAAATTATAATGATATCCAAGTATCTGAGCAAGTGCCTATTTTTAAGATTTCTTTCAACTGATATCCGCAAAAATATTAAAACACAGGTTATTCCAAAAGCAAACAAACATGTTAGGGTAAGATCAAAGCATACCATATACTTTACATCCAACATTGACATGATTTTGTTATTCCAGATTCACATTTTGCTAGTATTTACAAGGCAAAATTCAGAAACCTGCCCACCCCCACCCCGAGCCCAGAATCCAGATCCACAATGCAAGTTTCTATGGTAAGTGTTCCATAAGAATTAGACGACGAAGCCTGTGATGGGGATGCAGATAGGCATAAACTGCACTTGCTATTATGATGAAATATTAAAGAGGTTCACTTCCTTTTTCTACCTCGAGCCCTACTAGCAGGGACGTCCTTAGAGGTACCTGTGTCATTCTTCCCTTGCCCTTCACCATTGTTGTCTTCATCAGTTTCTTCATCAAAACTCTCGGTCCTGTCCGTGGACTCATCCTCCTCTTCATGCAATTGACTTGCAGTTGCTTGTTTGGAGAGACGATCACGAAGCTGTCTGAGTTTTGCTTTCTTTGAGTTCAAGACCTCAACAAACTAAAGCATTTAAAAAAGAAAGTCATTCCTGTTGTAGGGGAAAATATCTAAGACCGTTAAACAGTTATAAGAAGAATTCATCTGGAGTAACTGGATCACCAAATATGCTTCTATAATTACCACTATGTGCAATTACTAATAGGACTTGTATATTAAAACGACTTCTGAATGAGAATGAGCGAGAGAGAGAGAGAGAGGTGATTGGAATAGAAATCAAACCTTCCCATATATTTTATTTTCGAACTCGGTCTTCTCATTGCTGAGTTTCTCACTTTGAGCCAAACATTTTTCTGCCTCTAGTTTGAGCCTGTCAGCCGATTGGGTTTTCCAGACAACTTCCTCCTATTTACACAAACAAAGAACTTGTGAAGCGCCTTTTAAATATGGTTCCAGATTACACAGAAGAGCAAATTTTTGCATGAAAGAGCTCAGCTGACCGAGAGTTTCAACAACAACCCCATTACACAGCAAGGAACTTTGCATATTAGCAAACAGAATTCAGGTTTCAAAGGGAACGTGGAATATTTATATTAGTGTCACAATATACAATTTACCATTTACTTAGGTTGCAAAATGAAATAAAAAAACATGTTTCAGAAATAGTGAATAAGGTTTAATTGTTAACTAGTGAGCCTGTGTAATTTTATTGATCAAGCATGTTATAAAAAAGAAATAATGAATAAGGTTTGCCTATAAATACATCAAAAATTAAGCATCTGTTTGCAAAGAATTTATAAACGGTTTAATTTATAAATAGATTGAATGAGCGGTGGGTAAGTGGATACAACTTGGGGGTCCATTAGGATGTGTGGTTGAAAATTAAATTTGACTACTTATAAATTATCCAAACACAGGCTAAGATTTTAGAATCCATACGTAAAAAATACTTATTTGTAATTTTTCTTTTGTTTTGACAGAGGACTTAATAGTTAGTTTAAAGCTTAAAAAATAATAATACATAACAATTGTAAAATATGGCATGCAAAGTGTAATTACACGGCATATACAGGTATGTTTTTTTAAAGTTTTCCTTATCTTTTTTATAAAGACATGATGAGATAAGTTATTTGTTCACATTCATGAAATAACCATATGTAAACTAAAATATTAAAAAATATATGCAGTACTTTCCGAAAATATGTTATGCAATGAGTAATTTCACTCCATATACGGGGATTGTTCTGTAAATTTCCCCTTAATTTATTCTTTATTTGTGTTACCTACACTTGTTAGTGAATATTCCCGCATTTTGTATTATATCTAATTTAATTTAACTACACTTCTATTTTAGAACATCTCCAATAGATTGCTTATTTATAAAGAGTATCTGATGCATAACAGAGCATCTTTAAATTTAGAGAATACAATTTTTTTATACACTCTAACAATGCTCTCTAGACTGTTCATTTTGCTTTCTTAAGAAGCATTTATTGATTTTAGAGAGTAAACATTTTTTTTATACACTTCAAAAATGCTCTTTAGGTTGTTCATTTTGCTTTTCTTAAGAAGCGCTTAATGATTGCTCCTCATATTTTATCTAAAATGTTTTTTTATATGTCAATGACAATCAATTAAAATGTGATTTGAATAATTTAAAAAGTAGAGTATTGAAATTTGTAACTTATTGAATAGAGAGGGTTTGAATCTTCAAATTTGGAGAGCCAATCTCACTCTCTATTTTAAAAACTTAAGAGTCTCTTTGAGCTTATTTTTAATCATTAACTCTCTAAAGCAGAGGGCATCGTGTATTTAGAGAGTCCATTGGTGATTCTCTTAACATTCTCATTTCTATTAAATCTACCTAGTGCATTAACTTTAGGTACTTACGAAGCACATAAATACATGTAGCAATCCTTCAGTTTATTCAAACCCCACTAATTTAATACTATATTGTTCAAGTTGTCTTTCCTTATTAAAAATTGAACCAACGTAACTAAACCAATCACTCTTGAAGCAACATTATGCTAAGTAGTAACTCCACTATCATCCTTTTCTACGTATGACTTAAATATTTCATGTGAATCCATCTTAGAATTACGAACATTTAGATTCAAAATTGTTTCTCCTAATTTTGAACATATCATTCATCGTATTTCTGTGCTCATCAACTAAAACTATGTCATCAACAAATAACATATATCAACCTCATTGGATATGTATCTTAAGTGCACCCATGACTAAAGTAAAAGGATATAAATAACAAGTCAGAAAACATTAATGCAAAGATATAATAATAGAAATTTATCTACTACTACTACTACTACCACCATTTGTTCTCACATTTGTAAATGTTTCATACTATATATCCTTAATAATATTGATAAATCTAATTGAAAATTATTTCCCTCTAATATATGTTGGAGAATTTTCAAAAAATGTCATGTTTAAATATTGTAGGACACATTTATGAGCTTACAGGAATCAAAGAGATGTTCGAGAAAGGTTCAATATGGCAGAGGACATGATGGGACCATCCAGGGACAACTTTTTGGTCACCAGGCGGTCACCCTATGCCTTGGGTGACCAGAGACGGCATACGGAGTTTCTACATGCCTGCTGGGCAGTCTCCCAAGCTTTTTCAACATTTCACGAGACAGTTACATTTCACATCAATTCATGTTTTATTTGGGTTTTTTTACTCCTTATATCATATGATTGGTTATGTACCTGTAAGATTGAATGGTTATGACTCTTGTATAGAATTGTAACTCTTTTAATCATTTATATAAAATAAAATTGTTGGTTTCTTATATGATGTGAATGAAATACATGAAATATTGATAAGTGATATAAGCCCCTATTTGGTACACATTAAAATTTTCATTTTCATTCTTCTATTCATTTTCAACCACACATTTTTCAATAAAATAATATTTTTCATCACATCAATAATTTTTTTTCTTTTTCAACCACACATTCTCCATCAATCTAACATTTCAGAATACATTCTTCCAAAATAATGTGACTCAAACACACCCTCATCTTCATGAAGATGATATGAGAATTATGTNATGAAATACATGAAATATTGATAAGTGATATAAGCCCCTATTTGGTACACATTAAAATTTTCATTTTCATTCTTCTATTCATTTTCAACCACACATTTTTCAATAAAATAATATTTTTCATCACATCAATAATTTTTTTTCTTTTTCAACCACATATTCTTCATCAATCTAATATTCCAAAATACATTCTGATAGACTCCCATCCACCTCACTCATTCTAGAAGGGAATAGAAGAATTTACCTGCAAGTGGGGGGAGGGGAAAACTGAATTCAGTTAGAGAATAGATCTATAAATAAGGGTAGAAGTTAGGGGATACGCATGAAAAATATTGAGTAAATTGGTTGATCCAATTAGGAGAGATCCAGCCTCTCGAAAGCTTGGAATTTATCTTTCATTTTCAGTATCCTTGTGTAGTAACAGTTCCTCATTTCAGCAAGCTACCCATTCAATCCACAGCAACAGCAAGGGTTCCTATCACATTCTTCCAAAATAATGTGGCTCAAACACATCCATCTTCCTTGAAAACTTTTATTTTTTTACATACATAATTGCATTCCACATTTTCCAAAGTTTGTTCATGTTTTGTAATCCAAAAATATAGAACACAAAATTCTATATATTGGCTTATTCTCTCTTTAGTGTTAGGGGTTGTCTTCGTTAATGCACCACGTAGACAACATATTGAGGTTCTACTATATCCTGGAGGTGTCAATGCTTACCCATGTGCAACACTGGAGTGAGCGCAAATATTGTCTTAAAGAAAGCACAAACACGTGCCTTGAAATCCACCGCTAAAATTATTATTTTCAAGTCATTGTGATATATCTTCATCAAAGGGTATGGTTTGATCTACAGAGTTTGTGTAGAAAACCCAGAATGGAAATTGTATTAAGTATAGATTGTGATTTTAGGCTAATTGGTAGGATGATTTATTTCTTGAATTAACAGATTTGTTTTTTTTTTTCCTTTTGTGCTCCTCGTGTAGTATATATAAGATGTAATAAGGCTGTAATTTTATGATTGAGAAATACAAAAAAACTCTTTATTTTTCAGCCTTTATGGTATCGAAGCAGCCTAGGTACTTGTAACCTAGCAAACCCATAGAGGAATCCCCGCCAATAGCAGGGAATCAACCACTTTTGAAACTTCCCACTTCGAAGCAGAGGCCAATCCCTCAACTGGCTCCAATGGATAAAATTCTTCCTTCCACTTACGGTTGAAAAATTGAATGGAATTTATTTTTTTATTTATTTATTTTAGAATGGGCCCAATCCATAAAATTAGTAATCGACGGAAAAGGGAGGTTGGGTTACTTTACCGGTGAGACAAAGAAGCCAACCAATCCTACCCTCCCGCAAAAGTGGTGGTCCGAAAATTCCATGGTGATTACTTGGCTTGTGAACTCCATGAAGCTGTCAATAGAGAAGATATTTCTCTTCCTTTCAACAGCCAAAGACATCCGGGACGCAGCGAAGGACACTCCAACTTCGAACATTCATCACCAACAGCCAAAGACGTCTGGGACGCCGTGAAGGACACTCCGACTCTGAACATTCATCACACATCTTCGAAATCAAAACTTGATTATGGTAGGCAAGGCAGGGATCAAGAGACGTTATAGATTATTACATGAAGATGGTTGCACTTTGCCAGGAATTAGACGCAAGTGTCGAAGAAAAGTGGAAGGGCTCACATGATAGCACTTTGTACATGAAAAAAGGAGAATGAGAGAGTTTTTGAGTTTCTTACACGCTTGAATCAAGAGATGGATGATGTTAGAGGCAGAATTCTAGGTCGGCGACCGCCGCCACCGACTCGCGAGGTCTTCGCCGAGGTGCGAAGGGAAGAAACTCGCCGGCTGGTGATGTTAAAGGAAAGTTCTGGATTGTCTGCAAAGATATCGCCCTAAATGTAAAAGGTAATGGGCCTCCAAATTTTAAAACAAACTGGCCTTTGGGTATCGAGCCTGCGTCTTTGGGTGTTGGGTCTGGATCCAATTTTTTAAAATCAAATGGGCCAGAAATTGGAGCAAACACTGGACCTTCAATTGTAAATGGAATATTGGGCCTATCAACAAAAGGAGCTACAAATGGGTCAACCTAAAAACAGCGAGGACGACTTTGGTGTGAGCATTGTCACAAGCCATGGCACAAAGAAGACGCATGTTCGGAAATTCACGGAAAGCCAACCGACTGGAAGTCTGGAACCAAGGAAAAATATTAGGAGCAGGGGGTACCAAGCTGAGACAAAAAAATCCTACTTCAAGCAGTGCATTTAACTCCGAACAAATGGAGCAACTCTATCAAATGTTCCCTGGTCTTCAAACATCCGGTTTACCTTCCCCTAAAAGCCATTCTAGGTCACTAGCCCACAAAGGTAAATTTCTAAAAGCCTTACACGGCTCAGTGTGTCCGATCACATGACAGACTCGTACCACCTATTCTCATCGTACTTGTACCGAAAATGTTAAGAGTGAAAATTGCAGATGACTCACTCTCGTCTGTTGTAGGAAAATAGAATATTCGAATCTCTTGAGTCCATAACAATAGAATCCGTCCTTCACATTCCAAATTTACCATGTTAACTTGTTATTAATAGTCAGCTAACAAAAACTTCCAATTGTTCTGCTAATTTTTTCCATCTTATTGTGTCTTTCAGGACATTTCATCGGGGAAGACGATTGCTAGTGCTAAAGAGTGTGAGAGAATTTACTACTTCGAGAAAGCTAATGTGAGTAAACTAGGTCAACTTACAAGTTGTAATTTTGCATCTACCTCTAGAGATAGTGAAATTTTGTTATGGTACTATAAAATGGGTCATCCTAGCTTTCCATACTTGAAACATGTACTCCCCTCCATTTTCTTGAATAAAACAACAATTGAATTTTAATGTTAAAGTTGTGAATTTGTAAAATATCAACGTACATTTTTCCCAAGTTCCACATACAAACCATCTAAAACCATTTGCCATGATTTCCATTGATTTATGAAGCTCTTCTTGAAATCCTAATCGTACCCAAACAAAATGGTTCATCACATTTATCGACCACCACACTCGGACATGTTGGGTATATCTACTAAAAGAAAAAACTGATGTTCGCTCAGTATTTATAAATTCTCACTCTACGATTCAAACCCAATTTCAAATCCCACGCACCAACAACGGCACACAATACTTCAATACCACTTTGTAGGACTACCTAAAAAAATGGAATATAGTCCACCAAAGTTCATATATCAACACTCCTAACAAAATGGGATCGCTGAATGAAAAAATAGACATCTATCAAAGTTGCTCGTGCTTTAATGTTTACCACAAATATGCTTCAAACATTCTGGGGAGATGCAATTCTAACATCTACATATCTCATCAAACCATATGCTGAGTCGTACTCTTTCCTTCGACACACCTATCCTAAGATTCCAAAAACACTTTCCTACTTCACGTCTTAATTCAAATCTACCTCTAAAAGTGTTTGGTAGTACTGCCTTTGTACACGTTCACTCCAATCATCGGAACAAACTTGAACCACATGCAATCAAGTGTGTGTTCAATGGATACTCACCCACTCATAAAGGCTACAAATGCCATGACCCGTCTACAAAAAGGGTCTTTGTTAACCTAGATGTAACCTTCGAGAACACACCTTACTTTAAAAAACCTTCTCTTATGGGGGAAAAATTGAGTAAAGATCGGTTCTTGGATTGGGAGTTCTTAGATTTTGATATTTCCCCTAATGACCTAAATATAGAACCCATCACTTTTTCTTCTAATGTGCCTTATACAGAAGGAAGATTGAACTTAGTGGGAGTTATTGAAAAACAAAGGTACTAGGAGATATTAGTTTACTCAAAAAAGCTTAAATAGAAGTATAAGGAAACTTTCACACCTGAGGCACCAAGAGAGTCGGAACCGGTGATTAGACCTGATGAGAACCCTGTCAATGAATCTAGATATCTAGATAATGATATACACATTGCTCTTCAACTTCTTCCTTGACTTGTATTCTTGCATACTTGCATTCCATATTTTTCAAAGTTTGTTCGTGTTTTGTAATCAGAAAATACAGAACACAACTCTCTATATTGGCTTATTCTCTACTTAATGTTAGGGATTTTCATTAATATACACGATGCATTGTGTCCTCGAGGTGTCTTTTCTTACCCTTGTGCATCACCGAAGTGGGGACAAATATTGCCTTAAAGAAAGAAATCTTAAACACGTGCCTTGGAATCTATCGCGAAGTTGTTATTTTTAAGTTATCGTGATACATCTTATCAACGAGTTAGGTTTGATCTTCTATGTAGGTTTGTTGCGATTTCTTCAACTAAGAATTCAACGGGATTTTCTCCAACTCCGTCTACTTCTTGCCCGAGCCATTGCGAATATATCACCTAGAATACCTACCGTAACACTTTACTAGGAACCGTATCATAGGCTTTTTGACGTAGGCAATCCTATTGTAAATAAGATAAAAGTTAGATATTTGTAATAAGATATCTAGTCGTAACATGTTTTATCTTTTTATTATTATTTCTAATTAGAATAGGATTTCTAATTTCTTCTAGATTAGAATTTTATTATTTTCCTAGTATTAGTAGAAGGGAAGAATAATCTTGCCAATAAATATAGAAGCATTGTACACTTTTTTAAAGATATCAATTATTATAATATTTAATATACACAAAGCAAGATTATTCCAAAATTGTTCTTATTTATTACATAATTCTTATTACAAGGATTTCACAAACGCTTCCGCACCAAATTGGCATTAGAGTAAGAAAATTATCTCAATATGATTGCTGACGACGGTCCTGGAGGTAGGAAACCACCGACAAACGGAGGTTTGAAAAAATTGAACGACTAGAAGGGATCGATGAAACTCTTCACAACATTACACACATGCTGACTGCATTGACCATTGAGAAGAATCATGAACCCATGGAGGAGCAACAAGGCAAGAGTAAAAATTAACAAAGATGCAACAACCAACACTCCGATAATGAACAAGTTGAAGTTCAAAAGTGTCCAACAAGAGAGGAGGGAATTAAAATTTTCAATCAAGAAAGGAATCAAAGGTGAGGCTTATCAAATTGATAATAAAAATTTTGTTGGTCTTTCCTACAATTTCAGTGCCAATGAATTGCATTAGAATAACAAAAACATTGATGATGAGGATTTAAGTCCCCATACCAATTTTTTTGTATTGAAGAGAGCATCACTAGACATTATATTAGAAGATGAAAGTGTGAAGAATTGAAAATAGTATCAGTGATCTTTGTCGAGAGTGGACTCGAGGATGAGAAATCGAATCATGCTTCGTTTATAAATGAATGTTAACGTAGGAATTGTCTATAAAGAAAATATAATGAGCGTGATAAGAATGAAGTTGACTTCAAAGAATGTGACTAAAGAATATAATAACGTTTATCGAACACATTTAGAAATTGAAATTTTTTCAATATCAGTATTGATGAATCTCTGAGTATTTCCCTTTGATTGATTTTATTTTCTTCAACCAAACTCGAGGACGAGTTTTTTCAAGTGAAAAATAATGATGTAGGACAATTCTATTGTAAATAGGATAAAAGTTAGATATTTGTAATAAAATATCTAAGTTTTATCTTTTTATTCTTATTTCTGATTAGAATAGGATTTCTTGTTTCTTTATTAATTAGAATACGATTTCTAATTTCTTTTAGATTAGGATTTTATTAGTTTTCTTATTTTAGTTTTCTAGTATATTAGTATAAGTATGGAATAATCTTGCCCATAGAGGTGTTGTACATTTTTTAAGACATCAATATGCAAAACAAGATTATTCCAAAATCGATCTTATTTATTACATAATTCTTATTACAAGAATTTCACACACTTCTGCACCACTCTCTTAATGAGATGAAAATTACATACAAATCTTCATTTTCTGTACACTTTTACTACAGTTTGCAAAGTATGTAAGCAACTCTATAATAGATCCACTTGATATAAAACTAAACTTTGCTAAGAACTTAATTCACACCTAAATTTATGCACAATCATTATGGTACAAGTCGTATGTTTTACCCTAACTCGTATAATTTTAATCTACTTAAATTGTGTGTGTATGTGTGTGTAGAGAGAGAGAGAGAGAGGGAGGAGGCATTATAACACTCTTCCTCCATTTATGTGGTATCTTTTTACTCTTTTTAAGATCTTATTGAATAATTTTGTCTAAACAAATACCCAATTCACTTATACACTGCTATGCTTCAATACGAATTTCACCCAACCTGTTTGTGTTTCTTACCAACATTCTCTTTATAGGTCCCTCTGCAATATACTATAGATATCCCTCTGCTAAGAGATATCTCATAAATATTCTTTTCCCCATCCTTGGTCTGAGAGGAGTTATGCAACTTTATATTTGCAAATTCTGTTTTTCAAAAGCCTCCACATTCATAAATTTTGTCAATGTTTTTGGTGTTATATATTAGTCTTAACTACCATCTGAACCTCCTTCCTCCACCACATTACCTTATTAAGGAGAATGACATCCTTACTCTCCTAATACCTCATTTGCAGGGTTCAATACAGCCAACCACCTCATTCCAGATCATGTTACACTTGTTATTTATATGTCAATTCATTTCCTTCAAGGTCATCGTTCCTCCCTTTGAACGTTCCACCATCTTGTTCTATGATTTAAAACTCGCACGTAGTTCTTTCATTCTTAACAACCACATCATCCACCTCCAACCTATAGTGTAAAGTTAGCCTCATACTATTACCTATACATCTTCTGAATAAAGACGAAATCTATTTGACTAAATTGTCCACTATCGAATGCCATTATTTGGGAGTTTCTTTCTCAAGCATCTACTTTATAGCCCCAAGTCATAAACCAGCTAAAATCCAAAATAGTATTACCTTGTTCATTCTATCTCATGTTCTTTTCATATCTTGAGTAACCGTTTTCCCACGTGAATGCTCAAAGCTCTCCCAACAAATATTTTATCTTGACAAAGGATTTCCAAATAAATATCTTATCTTGACTAGGAATTGTACGAATCAACTCATCCATGACTTCCCAAAATTATTGCTTTATTTGCCTAATCTAATCCAGTTTGTAAGTATAGATGCAACATAAAGAAACAAATGCAACTTTGCAAAAATAGAAAAAAGTTTGGAGAGAAGAAGTTATAAGTCAGACCTCTAAATAACAATGACGGAGTTCCATTATTACAAAATCCTCTCATATTGTTCTATATATGGCATAATCAAGTCTCGTCCCTGGCCTTCTCTTTCCCTCTTGCACCATTGTAACTTTATTAACTACTTTAGAATATGTCTCACATATTATGCCCAGTGACAATCTACCATAGTTCCACTCCATGATAAACTATGTCCTCCATTCGTATTTCATTGAAAAAATTACCACATTAGCATCAGCTTGCATCAGTTGGCTGAAAAGATCATTTTCTTCTTGTCCTTTGGGTTCCCCAAGAGCATCCAACAAATTACTCTGCAGGGAAGTACACCAGTGATCCAACAACTACCACTACAGAGTAACTCAATCAACTCACTGGGTCCCATCACTTTGTGGTCTATAGTGATATGTTAGACATACAAAATAAAGTAGGGCAAAATAGCACTGATAGACCCAGGGGTATTTCTTTATATTGTTATTTTCTTTTCTTCGCGTGTGTTTTGAGGCTGAAAATATATTTTTATTTCACAAAAGACTTCAATGAAACTACTTTGGTGAGTCAAAATTTAGGGTAATGGTGGCACTCTCAATGCCAAACGCTGTACAGGTATACACCCTGCAAAATGATGTCAAGTTACAGGCAAGTAGGCCAAATTATAAAAATAAGTAGCACTAATAAAGAGGATTGCATGCAGATCAAGTTGCAGCCTCACAAAAGCAGTATGCTTGCATAAGATAACAGAATTATCATGCATTATCTTACACTTAATCTTATGTTAGCATCCATGAGAAAGTCCAAAACAGCTGCTGTAGTTTTCTTGCTATTTGGTGAAAGTGGACATTTCCATCGCCATTCCAGTTTCGTGCCTTCCTTCTCAAAGGTCCATGTTAACTGCGAAGTATTACACTCAAAGGAACAAGTGAAGAGGAAAAACTGAAGCTTTTCTCATGGTAAAAAATCATTTATATGCTTCATGAAATAAGTGTCAAAAATCAGACAACTTTGAACATTCAAGCAATTACCAGCCTGCAGAGGATAATTTTCTGACAATACACCAAAAGTTTGGTTTAGTAAGTTTTCCCAAATGACAATGCCACAAGCCATTATCCCCGTTCCAGGCTTGACAAAGTCACTGTTAACTAGTCTCATATAGCTTTCCAATTAACAAGAAAAACACAACTGCCCAAGATATTTCATTTGTTCAGGTAAAAATCCACTAACAATTATATTTGCACTGCCATACTTTTTATATCCGACAGAAATTCACGAATATACAAGCTTTACACATTCGCACAGTGTGAAATTGCACCTGGTTTGATGTTTAGAATTTTCTAAGGGTCTGTTTGATTGTAAATATGGAAAATGGGTGGAAAGAAAATGTTTTACAGGGAACTGAATTGTCTAAAAATTGTTTTACTGAGAATTGTAATTAATTGTGTTTGATTGGTATAAATTTCTACCTGAAAAATGTTGAAAGTTTGGCATCCGTTTGACTT